>JANHGO010001386.1:0-34572 GCA_024606505.1 Aquila spilogaster
TCTTTCTTTCTTTCTTTCTTTCTTTCTTTCTTTCTTTCTTTCTTTCTTTCTTTCTTTCTTTCTTTCTTTCTTTCTACCTTCTGTGTATGACTGAGCGCTTCAGTAAACTCTGCTCAAGGGATCCTCGCGTTCTCCTTCACTTTCTCCTCTCCCTTCCCTCTTCAGTTGTATCCATTTTCTCACTTTCTCCCCTCTTTTTCTCCTCATCCCCCCCCTCCCTTCAATGTGTTCCATTTCCTCTTCCTAATGGCCCGGAATCGCCTCTGCGGGAGGAGATTTGCACCTCTTTGTCCTTCGGTTTTTGTTTGTGGGAAGGGCCATAGGGTCGGAGTGATGGAGGCATTTCCCCGTTTAGAGTCCGTCGGGCGGAGGTCCGGGGTTCTGCCGGGATCGGACGAATCCACGTTCTCTGTGGAAGTTTCAACATTTTCTCGCTACTTACCTTTTGGATCTCTCCTAAGCACTCCTGAAAAGGTTCTTAGATACGGAGGTGGTCAAAAAGAAGTGGAACTCGAGGTAGGGACCCCACTTATATAATCTCTCCTGCTCTTTCTATTTTTAGCAAGTGATACCCACTCCTCACTGGTATCTGATATTCAGGGATTTTGGTGACGGTGTCACATTTATCTTTTCCTTAACTAAGGAACACTATTAATAATCCTTGGCACTCACCTTGCCCTGGCTGTGAAAACCTATTACCTCGGCAAGCTGACGGTCTGCTTGAGACTTTATTGTTAATGGGAGAGGCAGGCGGTGGAGATCAGCTGTCCGGAGCAAATGGGCCTTCAGATTCCATCAGATGGAGGCAGCTCGGAGAGTTCCATCAGGGAGTCCAACCTGGGAGATGGGGCCCTGCTCAGAAGGAAGATCTCACTCTCTACAATGATCTGAAAGGAGACAGTAGCGAGGTGAGAGTCAGCCTCTTCTCCCAGCTTTCAGTGACAGGGCGAGAGGTGATGGCCTCAAGCTGTGCTAGCGGAGAATCAGGTTGGATATGTGGAAAAATTTCTTCTGTGAAAGAGCGGTGCTGCAGTGGCACAGGCTGCCCAGGGAGGTGGTGGAGTCACCGTCCCTGGAGGTGTTAAAGAACAGTGTGGATGTGGCACTGAGGGACATGGTCAGTGGGCATGGTGGGGATGGGCTGGCGGTTGGACTAGTTGGCCCTAGTGGTCTTTCCAACCTTCATGATTCTGTAACTCTATGATTCTATGAAGATACAACCACTTCATCCATCAGTGAAGGAAAACAAAGGCCATTTGGAAATTTGTCCTCTCCTTAGCCTTAGCACACACTACTTGAAACCAGCCCTAAGCTGCACACCTCATCTAAAGCTGCACCCCCCAGCTTTAGAATCATAGAATCATGAAAGTTGGAAAAGACCTCTAAGACCACTTTGTCCTGACCTTACCAGGTGGCAGAAATAATTTTTTTCAGTGTATGCCACGGTCAAAATGCAGTTGTCTCTAACATAAGGTGTTCAGGAGGTGTTTCCTGCAGGCAACAGCAAGCTTGGTTTGTGCACTGTTGGTTGTCCCTACAAAATCTCCAATCTGGACCCCATTGGGCAAGGTGCTGTGGAAGTCTGAACAATTTACAACCTGAGCTCACTTAGGAGAAGTGGAAGACTACAAATAAAGAGATACAGTATATATGGGCATAATAAATAGTCTCTAACCTTTTCAATGTATGAATTCTCTTTATGTGGAGTTGCTTATTCAGGGGAAACATACCTTTGAAGATGCCTCTATTTTTCACTCTATCGAGCAATAGTAACAACAATAAAAGCACAAGTGAGAACTATTTGCTGTTTTGTAATCCACCTGGGGACACTTTTCTTGATTTTTAATGTTTTCCCGGCAAGGCGAAACATTTTATAAAGGACTGTGAATCACATTTATCTGGAGTATGTTCTAAAGTAACAACATATATTTTCAGTTTCAGGATGCAAACCCAACAGTTCTTAGGCTGCTGTGATACAATGGAAATTAACTTTTAGGAAAGGCAGGTGCTGCAAGAGTGAGATTTGATTTTTCCAGCTTGATTAATTGATCCTAGAAGGGAGGAAAGATAATTGAGGCATGTGTGGGATAAGAATATTTAAAAATATTTTGCTAATGCCAGCATCATTACGATGCCAAGTTCTGCGATAAGTTGGAAATTCTCCAGGAGCTTTAGATAATTGCAGAAGAGGAAGCTTTATTGAATCAAAGATGACAAGTGCTAATCCAATCAATTTAAATTTCTCTCTCTTATTTAATTGTATTACATTTCCCTTAGTGGTCTTTGAATTTTGCATGTACTACAGTAGTGTGGACAGGAGTATTGCATTTCAGATGGGCTCCTTTATTCCTTATGCTGACAAACTTTCCTCTGTGTCCTCGCTCAGAGCAGGTGAAGCCTAGCACTCAATTACATCATGAAGCAGCTGACTCTTGTGGGTGCAAATGTTGCAGCCAAATGATGTGTTGCCTATGAAGCAGTACGACTCAGCAATACTCTGTTGGCTATGTTCAGCGACGTAGAATTTGCATTACTCTTTCACATATTACATACCTTTGATGTGTACCACGATCACGTTCTGGTTTAGAGATACCAGTGTCTTGTGGTTATCAGCTGGATGCTGTATTTCCACTGGTAGCCAGCAGAACAACTTTTCCCTCTTCCCTACTTTTGGCAGCTTAGAGTGGAGAAGGACAGTAGGACGGTCTTTTTGACTACGGGAGTATGACTTCCATTTCTGTCTGATTTGTTGGAGCGAGAGCAAGAGCAAACCTGGCCATTATGATTCCTCTGAGGAATTCAACCATAAGAAAGCTATCCTGATTAGCAGAAATCCTTTCTCAAATCCTTTCTTATCCATTTATTTAGTTCCTGCTAATGCTTATTTACAAAGAGAGAAGCAGACTTATGACCTTGTTGGACAGATGTTTGTTACATGTCATTTATTTCATTAATTAAAACTCTTTATTTTTTAAGGATGAGAAGAATACAACCAAAATCTGATCCTTCTAGGTTATTAGTGCAGACTTGACTGAAACTAAAAGATGTGGAGCATTGTGGCTACAGGACACGTGACAACTGAGAGTTCACCTATGAAATGATTGAATTAGGGAGAATGTTTGTTTGACAGCAGTTGTCATCCCAATCAGGCTTATTCAGGAGAAAAATAGGACTGGACTTCCCCTTTCATATACATAAACACTGCAGTGTTAATTGGGACTCTAGTCCATTTCCACTTCTTTTTCTCAGTCCATACATAAACAAATGTGATCTGAATAATAAAGTGCCCAAGTCCATACCTGTTGATGTACCTGAAATTTTCAGTGTTAGCATCATAATGCATTACTAATGCTTTAGAAAGTAAGCTTGTCCTGCTGCTGTCTTCTATCTAGTACATGTAAGCCGTATGACATCCTTTATTGCAGAACATATTCTAAAATTCAGAGTTCTCATTGATAAAAAAATGTTTCTTGGTTGCCAGTTAATGTTTCTCATACATTTTTAGATCATCAATCTCTCATATAACTCTCTGGATTAATTAGATTAATCTATTTTTTCACTGTCTTATTGGTGTTTATGCCTTCCATTTGATTTTACAGTTATAATATTCTCTAGTTCTTGCATTAGCCGGGCTATAGCCTGAATACAGACTTACCTATTTTACATCTTTCCTTGCAGATAAGTCTCTCTATGCCTGTAATTTCTTTTTTCTTGCTTGTTTTGCTGTTCTCCCAGTTTTGTTGACATTTTTGTGATAGGTATCTGTTATAGTTTCTACACTCTTCCTGGGATACAAGCCAGGAATGATAAATCTGCTTGAATTAGCTGCAGTCCAAGACAGGTGTGTATCTATCCACACTGCATTTGGGTTTGGAAACAACAATTTTAAATCTTTAAAAAAGCCAACAACGTATATATAAATACAGTATGCCTGCAGTGTATTTCACTTAAAAACATCTTGAAGCATTTTATAGCCATCACTCACAACATAGGAACCCCTCCAGTTTCCTCTACTGCAAAGCTCAGTGCTGACCTCACCTATGTATCCACCTGGAGGCAGGATAGGAACCTTTACAATGGCATTATTTTCTTTGGTGCTGGTGAGTGTATGTTTTTTTCCTCCTTGATTCTTCCTACAATATGCTAGGTATATAGTCCTCTTCTGCATTCACTCTAATTAAAGGAAGGGAGAAATGTTGCATTGCTATTTTCCTAACTGAAACAAGATACTTTAACTGCTCTATATAACCATAAACTATACAATACTGGGATTCTGAAGTATCAAAATTCTGTACTAAAAGTCTTTTGAAGACATAGGAGTAAACATTAATTTCAATTACTATAACACATTTGGGAATTATTATGAAGATGAAATATCAATACCCACATTAGAAGTTGTCCAGAATTTTATGGTAAAACTGAAGAAGAACTCACCATGTTGGTGAGTAAAACTTTCAAATTTTTCAAAGGATAATAGTAAAAAAAGAATATAGGTTATATAGTAAGGATGTGACACCTATTACATTTAGTCTACCAAACAGTTTCCCAGGAATGCTGTGATACTGAGAGCTTCAATGTGTGGGTGAGGGGAATAGGCAGATCTATGGAAGAGAGCTCCATTGAAAGTTACCAAACTTATATAGGCCACATCCAGGCTGGGACGTTCCTGAGCTAAAGTGGTCAGGATTTGGGATAGGATTTGGGAAAAGTGTCACAATGTGTTTTCCTTGTGCTTACCTGCCTCCAAAGGCTTTTGTATGTGTCCACTGTTGGGGACACACACAAATTCTGGGCTGGAGGGAACTTTTTTCTTTAATGATCCAATGTGACGGCTCTTATTTTCCTTGGTGTAGCTTATGACAACCATACGTGTGAAAAGTGGAAGAGTCAAGTGGAGGGAATATATGTGACAAATACATCTGTTAAAGGAACAACTGACTACCCATGGGAAAAAATCTTTTTCCTCACTAAGAGCAACCAGGAAACTTCAATCCTTGTTTACTGTGACTTTTTGCTTATGTGCTGCTCTTGGCTTCATATATGGGTTCTTTAGGCTGCATATGGGCATGCTTGTTCAGTTGTACCTATATTTTACACTATTACTCTGTGATTGAGAATACTAGTTGTTTTGTATGTAGTAATTATTGTTTTCTTTTGCCATATGGATTATATCAGATTGATGGGATGCTCCATCCATGGAGGCACACAAGGCCAAGCTGGATGTGGTCCTGGGCGGCCTGACCTGGTGGATGGCATCCCTGCCCACAGCAGGAGGTTGGAACTAGATGATCCTTGATGTCTCATTCAACTGAAGTCATTCTGTGATTCTACAATTCTGGTGTTTTAGGTTCCATTATTTCTTAATAATCCATGCAATTGACTATTTTTGGTTTGCCTGATAGAAGGTCATATTCCTAGGATCAAGATTTAGTAGTTCTGTTCTACGTGCGACTCCTCTGGTAATTGGCTCAAAAGCTGAAAATAGCAAATAGCTACAAGAGATGCCCCAGAGGCCAGAAGCAGGTCACTAATAGTCCATACCACCAGTGAGTTTTGGAAAATCTGCAGCTTGCGTTGCAAATAATGTGAAAAAGAATGTGAAATGTCTTGAGCAGTATGACCCAAAGGAGATAATCTGAATGGAAATCAGCGATAGGTGTTTCTGTGTAAACCCCTGGTGAGAGTTAGGCTCCGATTACCAAACACAAAAAAGCTAGTGCTGAAAGAGGAGGTCTGTGTATCATAACACCTTCTAGCAACTCTCAAATGGATACTTATAGCAGGAAAAAAAGCTGTTAGTCCCAGTGGGAAACCCTGACCTTGGGTTAAGAGAATGGAAACAGCTGGTTTTCTTTACAAGACACTCGTGGGTATCAGACATTTGTCATAATTGACACTCCGGTGGTGTTCACACTGAGATGGATAAGCCCATGTAATTATTACCACAGGGGTTATATTCTAGGAAAACGGGCACAGCAGAAAGATGGCTTCATTACTTATTCCCATTTGTATCAGGCTGCTGGAAGGGGAGCAGTCAAAGCATTCAGATCAGGGTAGGTAGCGTTTGGGGAAATTAGATCTCTGTTTTAGCAGCTGGAATCCTGTGGTAAGCCAAGTTCTGTTAGTTATTCTCTAATCTGCTGTGCTTTTTTTTCTCCCTTATGCATTTATAATTTGTTTCAGAGCTGTTAGTGCACAGTGCGATTGATAATAGTGATGCTTGAATGGCGAGCTGGGTCTTTCCCTGTCAACCTCCAGCTAGAAAGTTCCCTTCCCAGCAAGAAAGTCTATAACTAGCACCAGAAATGAGCAAGGTTACATCAACTCTTTGTTCATTGTCAATATTCCATTAGAAAACAATTCTTCCATTTACAGGATTGGTAAATCTTCTCAGGCTCAGGTAATGATTTCAACTCATCCAAGGAGAATATCAGCAAATAAAAGTCATTATTCTGTAAAATAGCTTAGTCATCCTAACGAAATGAGTTCAACAGTCCCAGTTTGGTTGTTGATAGATGCATGCAAAATAAACATGCTGTCACTGAAAGAATATCTGTAGTTCCCAGACTGAATCAGACCCAATCTGTACTTTCTCTCCTTTATCAGTTTGGGTTGCCGTTCTCTTCTGCCAAATCTGGGATTCCCTCGGGTAAACGTCAAATTCAAAATCTGAATTTATCTTTTGTAAGATATTTATCTCATCCTCTCATCTTCTGGGGAGAATGTCTATAAAGGACTGTCCACCATCTTCTTAAGGGTAATGGCACCTTCCCTACCGTTACGGGTGGACCACAGTTTCTTACAATTCCCTTTTAAACTTTCATTTTTATAGTAAGCTCATCATCTTGTTGATATTTCTCTGTAGATGGATTCATTGTCTTCTCAGTGATAGTTTTATTGGGCTAAATCATTTTATAAAAACTACCGTTTTCATTTTCTTTTTTTCTTCTTTTGTATTTTGTATTCTACGCATCCGAATTATTTCTCATTACGGGCGTACATTTTTTCCTTAGAAGTTGGTATTCTTTCTCCTTCCTAAAGCGGTTCAGAGTGGCTGTTTCTTATGTAAATCACCTTATTATAAGGCCTTTTTGCACCTCACCTTTCAAAACATTGTGAATATTCCTTGTCTAGGTAAAAGAAATTTTGTAATCTGGAAGTGGAGCATCAAATGTAACATGTGGTACAGATCTGAATGATATGCAATGCAGCTTTAAGCTTGTGCTGGGGTGTTTTCATAGTCATTTGTAAGAAGCAGTAGCTCCCAGAACCTTTGGTTTTTGATCTCAGCAGGACATGGAAGCTGCTGTCTTCAAAAACAGTGAGATAGTTTGAGCAAGGTGTTCATTAATACCTTGCTTTTGGACAAAGCAGAGGCTTGCAAGAGACAAGTAATGTGATTTTTGTCAGCGTATTGCCTCTTTGAAGGGTATAATCTCGGTTATTTTCCTGCACTTCTGCTGACATTTCTACCCTCTACCTTTTGAAAAAGGAAACATATAGCAGCGCATACTAAAAACTTTGCTGATCTCTGAGCACCTCATGTACCTTCATACATTTCCTTTACTGTTGTCTGACTGTCTTGGAGAGTCTCGGAATTTAATTTTTCAATAGCACTTCCTCCTGTATAAAACGGCAGAAAACTGGATCTTCAAGAAGTGACTTCATGAGACCACACGTTATAGTGGCACAAGGAATTGTGTGCTGCATCCTTTCTTGAGATAGCATCTTCAGCAACGAAGTATCCTTTTCTTTTTTGTCGCTCTGGATCTCAATTTTGAGAAGTATGGCCCATAGTAGTTTCACTTGAGTGAAGCGCAGGGATCTTCCCTTTCACAGAGGAGATCTGTTTGTTACTTGACCACTTGTGTGCTACCAAGTTCGCACTGTGTACTGCACAGAATATAGTATCCAGAATCATTAAGACTGGAAAAGACCTCTAAGATCACCTAGCCCATCTGCCAGCCCATCCCCACCATGCCCACTGACCATATCCTCAGTACCACATTCACATGGCTCTGGAACGCCTCCAGGGATGGTGGCTCCACCACCTCCCTGGGCAGAGAGAGCTCCTTTCAACTCGGTTTCCCTTTCCTTTTCTTAATGGAGATGGATTTTTCCCTTGTTATTAATATTATTCATAAGCATGTATATTATAATAGCACTTAAAGCAGTAATCTCAAGAGGCAGGGGAAGGAAAATGGCTCTTCTCTCAGGAGAGAGAAAGTTTGCTAATGCCCTGTGAGGGAATGACAGATGATTTCTCTCTCAGGTTACACACGCTCTAAATCCTCTTCACCATTTCTCTCCAGCAATGGGGAGACCAGATGCTACTGTAACAGCACAGAGCTTGTGCGAATCCCTTACAAGGACCTTTTATTACTGCGATGAGTAAAAACAAGTGGCTTACATGGCCGTTCCCTATTTTTAGAGAGGTTTACGTTTCTGAAGGACGTATTTGATCCCCTTACGTGGCTTTGGCTAGTATTCCATCGTTGACTTTACTTTGATTTTTTTCTTTTCTTTCAGTGTGATATGGGAGGATGAAGGTGGGAGAAAGCTAACGTCTGTTTCTCAGAGCTGTTGTGTTGGAATTTGTTAACCTGACATTTTGTATGCTGTGATGTGCCCAATTCCCTTCCTAGCTGTTCCTAGTAGCCATGGGGATACAGACAGCAGAAATCACACCTCTCGCACACACTTTCTCTACTGAAAAGAAAAACTGGTGAAAATGATAGACAAATGATTATGGAAACAAATCTTTGATGTGACCTCAGATAAAAATGCCACGAAGTTTTTGAAGATGAAGTTTGTCTTCATTTCACCACTATACTGTAACCCAGTGTGCAATAACCGCTTTTACACTCAGGGAGCAGTAGTTGTTAACTCAGTTGCCTTTTTAGGACCTGAGCCATCTTCCACGACTGCCACTGGAACTCCTTCTGGTGCTTTTGTTGGAGATTTGACCAGACCTCTCTTCCAGAGATTTTTATAGAAATTTCAGTGAGATAGGGATCGATTAGTAGCTCTGAATAATTTCTTTGTGGAGAGAAGGCTGATCTGTTCTGAACTTGCTTGAGGCTGCTGGTCAATGTCGGTACTGATCTCTTAGATATTGGTGGCTTCTGAGGACTTCTGATAGTTTATACCACAATTACTGTGCTACAGGTGAAAAGTTGCTATCTTACACCTTTTCCTCTTAAACATTTTTTTTCTATGTCCTTTTATGTTCTCTTAAAAAGATTAAGGCTTTTTGTCCTTTTCCACATTTTGTTGGCTTTTTTTTTTTTATTGTACGGATACGTCATAGTCCATCTTCCAACAGAGAAGTGCACAGTTCTGGAATAATAAGGGAATATGATATAGTGTCATCAAAAGCAACCAGTTATTGAGGTTGACATGCAAATTATTTGAGACCGAGTATTTTACTACTCATCTTAAAGAGCAGGATAGAGAGCTGAGGGGTATCTGTTCTGATAAATGCTTAGAGTGTGAGAGCAGCAAGCAAGAGAATGATTGATTGGGTGAGGACAAGGTCTGGGGAACAGATACACACACACACACACACACACACTGAGGCACATGCACACACACATAGATAAATACTGGTTCACCACGAATGTGGGCTGGAACAGACATCTCATGTGTGCCTGCAGCCTTAACCTAAGTGTGCGTACACATGCCTTCTCCATACGTTATGTACACACTTGTAGAGGAAAGTGTGTACCTGTATATGTTTATGAGCTTGTGTATATGCACACATCTGATACAGAGGTAAATGACAAACTGTTTCAGTAGTTCATTTCCTGCTTTTATAAAATCAGGGAAATGGTGGTGATCTTGAAAAATGTGAGGAAGCTTTGAGAAACGTTTGCAGAAAAGCATGATTCTTCCGACTCTTGTTAAGTAGAACATTTGGAGCTGTCTGCTCCACCTCCCCTACCAGAAGTGCATCTGATACACTGTACAGAGATTTCAAAGTTTAATTTAGCTTAACTCTTGGCTGCAATCAACTGCTGATAAATTTAGTTAGGGGATTAGGGAACCTAAAAGGCTAATAGCTCCTTAAAAGGAGCCTGAAGATGAGAGAGCAAAACAAAAACATCTGCTAAAAATCTCCCTTAAACGGTGGCACACCACGCATTGCTTACAGAAAGTCATCGTTTTACAGAGGTAAATGGGTGGTTTTCATGGGAGAAGGGTTTTCTGTAGATACAGACACTTGGAGGAAGAAATTCAAAGGTGAAAGTATTAAAGAGTGTTGTTACTTGTACGAAGCCAGTGACGTGATATCCTGATTGGAATCAATAGGATGTAGCAAATACCCATCTGTAGCTCTAGATACTTAGCTATCCCTAGAAAAAAAAAGCTGTTGGTAACTTGTTTTGCCTACTGCATCTCATGTGTAGACTGTCATGTTTAGATAAGGTCTTTGCACTTCTGTGGCAGTATTAATTCAAATGAGAATTCATAAGCATGGCTTCTTAACGCTTTCAGCGGATAGTAAAGTGAATGCATCGACCAGCATTTCCCCTGTGCAGTCAAAAAAAGAAGACTCAAACCAAATCAATCCAAGAAAACTTGGTCAGTTATTTACTTGGAGAACAGCCTTATCAGAAAAGATTAGAAGTTTCTTTTCCTAGATGCTCCTTCCTCATTTGTTTTTACATTGCATCCTTTTTTGTAGATTCAGCTGTAACCTGGGCCTTTCATAAGTATTGCACTTAAATGTCTCACAGAGAGAAACAGCTCTTGTGCCAAAGACACTGTGATCGTGCACAGCCCTATGCATATGCTTTCCTTTTTAACTATGAATAGTATCTCTGAAACCTGATTTAGGATTTAAATGGGAATGGTCAGTAACTATTTCTTGCTCTCCCCTCCTTCTTTTGCTATCTCAGCTATGTTTCCAGTTTTTTCATTGTCCAATGGCCCAGGAAAGGACTTCTGTGAGAAAAGGTCAGAAAAAAAAAGTATTTGAATAATTATTATTCAAATTAAGATGGAGTAATCATTTGATAAAAATTAAATCTGCTTAAAAAGAAATGTCCCTTCACACAGAGTTTAATTATCTTGCGGGTTTAGCAGCTGGATGACTATTACTCCAACAAAGGGTTCATTGAGATTTGAAAAAGGATTATATGTAAAAGTAGCATATCTGCTGTTAGCCTATCTAAGTCTCATAGGATTTGAAAGCATCAGTCAATCATCAGTAGGAGTAAGCATGGGAACTATGTTGCTGAAGCAGCCAAATGTGTTTTGTGCTTTTTCTTTTCTTCCTGCAACATATAGATTAAGGCACTATTGGAAAGAAGATATTCACAGTAGGATTACAAGTCTACTCTTAGGAATCAAAAGATGGACTCGAGAGTGAGAGAAGCTAAACATTTTGTTAGTACAGAATTTTCTGATGCTCATAAACTCTTTGCAGAGTTACATCATGACATAGATGGACTGGTAAGCATTATATCTGGCATGCAAACGTATGTGAACAGTGTCATTTCTGATTGATCTGTGAACGTAAGAATCCAATTTCAAGCTGCAAGACTTTTTCTTCATCCTTTTTTTCAGCATGTCAGACATGTAGCCAGCCGTGCTAGATTTATGTATATGATTTTATTGCTTATAGAAAGTATCTTGATGTCTAAATGCCATAGCACTGTCAAGAATAAAGAGACTTACTAGTAGGAGCCAAACTACTTTGACAAAAGAGTATCTGAAGAACTACATTTATTACTGATATAATTAGTGCAGGTCTAGTGCTTGTGCAGTGCATATGTTTTGCCTCTATGCATTTTCACGATGACTGTCTTCCACTCCTCCCCCAGCTGCAAGCGGGTTTCTATTCAGATTGTCAATACTTCTGTTTTTCGGATCATAGAATGGTTTGATTTGGAAGGGATCTTTAACATCATCTAGTTCCAAACTATAAGCAGGGACACCTCCCACCAGGATGCTCAAAGCCCCGGCTCCAAAACAAGCAATAGTATTCCATATAAAGCGTTGTAAGCTTTTAGTAGTGAAGAAAAATAATTTCTCATGACCTAGTGGCTATTGTTTTGATAATTAATGAAGCTAGTCTTGTTAGATATTGTTAGTCTTCATCACCACAAAGGTGCATTGCTGACTCATGTTCAATTCACATTCTCCATCAGGACCTTCCAGGTCCCATTTTGCAGGGCTGCTACTTGGCCAGCTGCTCCCTACGCTTTTTCTAACCTGGTTGCAGTACTTTACCTTTGCTGAATGTCATGATTTTGCTGTTGGCCTATTGCTCCAGCTAGTTAAGGTCCCTTTGAAAGGTGGCTGTGCCCTCCCATAGGGCAACAGAATGCTGCAAAATAAGTGCTTCCACCCAGTCAGGCAGGAAACAAAATATGGATCAGAATAACTTAAGGAAATGCTAAGCCAACCAAACGCAAATGCAGGCATTTCCTACAGGTACGCTCTGTGCAGCCGTCTTTGACATCCCCCTGTCCTGAATTTGCATCCTTTTTTGTCAGCCCGAAAAATGACCTCTTAATGATTCTCTTTTCCTAAAAGTGCTCCTCTTAAAATAGCCCTTCTCCAGTGCGAAATACAAAGAAAATGCAGGAAATCAAAACAGAGAACAGTAAGAATAATGGCAACAAACAGAAAACAAGAGAATGAGAACATAATTCAGGACTGGTTTTAGACTCTTTCTTCTGTAGGGCAGGCATGGTCTTGCACCGTGTTTGCAGACTGAAGTTATGATGCCTGCTATGTCTCTTGATATGATTTCTACATAGGGGAAGAAAAAAACAACAAACCAATAACTAAAATATGAAGAGAGATATGATGAAGGTATTTGAAAGAAGAAGAAAATGAAAAGATTTGAGCAAAGCTGGTCAGCATAATTGCTAGTATCACGGAGCTGAAGGAGTAGGTATGCTAGGCAGCCATTGCTGGCACGCAGTGGAAAAGGGCTCTGATCTGTTGACTTGTATAACAGGAAGATCTTGGCAAAGAGCATTGTCACCTCAGGGTACCTGAGGCAGATTTTTAGGTGCCAACTGCATATCTCAGGCAGTAACCATTCAAGGAGGGAAATGGAACGGTTCTTCTTCCTCAGTTTTCTCTTCCTTTCTCCTAATATAAATCATCCTGGCTTATCTAAGAGAAATAATTTATTATCAGCCTGCTGGCTGGTCAGCTTCGGGTCTCCCATAAATTAGACAGTCAGACACATGTGGGTCAAGTGCGGAAATGCAAAGCTTGTCTTCAGAGGAGGGATGGATTCTTCTCAATCCTTCTTTACCTTTGAGTGTTCTTATACATCTCTATTTACTGCCGTTACAAATTATGTTCCTTTTTCTGCCCACAGCCCTTACTTTTCCTCTTTTTATTCAGCAAACGTGTTGACAGTTGTATCAGAGCAGCATATCAAATTAGCTGACTTCTTTGCCTATTCTTTTGTTTATTCCACATTCTACATATGGAATAAAGTACTATGTTCCTCTTCCTAGTCTTTCCTTCTTTGTTCTCTCTCCATAGGCAGATATTTCATATATTTCACACTGAGAGGAGCTGCAAATGAAGTTGTCTGGACATCAAAGCTCATTATTCTCTATTGCAGCTGGACACCAGTAATTATTTCATCTCTTTTAAAATTCTCAAGAAAAAAATGTCTTTAGTCTCAGCTAGATCTCTGGGCTATGATGGCACTTGCTGTACAGCAAGGTCTGCCTTTTTTTTTGCCTTGAGACCAGGTCTGCAGTTAATACTGTGGGTCAATATAACTGTACCAGAAGAAGCATTTAGTGAGGAGGATATTATACCATCCAAAGAATTCTTTAGGCCATACAGTTTATTTTGTTCTAACAGAAAGTGTTTGCAGTAGAAGTGATAATAACTTTTTTTTTTTCTATTTAACCTGTAGTTCTTTTACTTGTCTATTGGTTGATACAGTCAAGACAACTTAAAAATGGAGTTGGGAGAAGAGAGTGGTACGGGGTATTCACCTTCTGGTATTATCAGCACCAGAGTAGAAATAAGCAGTATTGAAAATGAGTCTAACTTAATACTTTCTGTACTGTGGAAAGGGATGACTCCACTAGAAAGCTTCAGCAAAAGTTGGTCCAGTTGGCTGGAAGCACAACAGGGTGTCTGGCACAAAAGTTTTTCTACTCAGTTAATGGGAACACATCTAGTCCAATCCCTTTCTGAGTATGATCAGGCTAGATTTTGAAGGCTACTTGACCATTCTGATTTTGATAGAATCTTGTATAATTCAGGCTCTCGTCTTAGGGATGCACAGACATCAACTAAGGTGGGGAAAAGGAGTCACTAGCTTCTCTTTTAAACCTTTGATTATCATCTTGAAGAAATGGCTTATTATTCTGTCTCATTGTAGTATTAAAACAGCCTCACGACCAACAGTCTGATCGAGCATAAGAGCAGCCTCATAAGATCTAACATAGGGAAAAAAAGGGAGAAGAGAGAGCCTTGAGTCAACTTGTTCTAATTGCTGGCAGACCCACTGGATCAATCTGTTGACAAACAGCACAGGGAGAGATGGTGAAAGATCCCTGGTAGATGTGAGAGCCTAAAACTAGCCAAACACTTCTGAGAAGCTTGTTGCTTGTCTGGCTCATTCCCACCTCCCTTCCCCCATGTCTTTGCAGCAGAAGCGGTGTTGGAAGGTGCGTACTCTGGTTGGCAGGCTGTCGGAGGAGACTGGCCTCAAATTACACAGCATGAGAACTCTGTGCATAAAATTAGCAGCAGAGTTCTGTGTATTAGGCGCCAGGGAAAAATGTCACATTCAGCAGAACTCAGAGGCGAGAGGTGGAACAGAAAGAACTGGAACGGGACATCAATCCCCCTCCACTCTTGAGTGTTTCATAGCAGAATGAACTGGGAGTGTCCTAACCAGACAGATTGGAACAGAATTGTTTAGATAGCAAAGGAATTTTATTGTATTTCTTAGTAACAAGATTGATTTTCCCTTTTTTCTCCTTCACTTACTCTTTTTCCTTTTATCTGCAATGTCTTACTTCGTGTCTTTTCACAAGGAGAACCCTCTTCACTCATGAAGAAGAGCTATTGACATTTGTTTTTCTGCCCTCCTTTCCACCCTCCTGTGATCTGATTCCCAGTGAGAAACCCACTGTGGTGGCATTAAATTCCAATTCTACGGCAGATTCTACAAGCTGTTCGTAGTGGAACCTGGCAAACTAAATGAAGGGCTGGCAAACAGGGCAAAGGCATTAAAGCAGAGAGACACAGCTCTTCAAGGACTGGATTCTTCAGATGCTATCTCAGTAGCAGGTATGTCATTCAGAAAAAACATTGCAGAAAAGGTCACGGTTGAGGCTGTGTTTTGGCTCCTTCCTTACATCATAAAACCAGGAAATTTTTTGCTGTGTCCGTCTTAGATTGCCCTGAAGCACGTGTGGTGGAGGCTGCATTTCCATCTGTATGTAGAGATGAATTGTCAAGAGATGTGAGGTGTAGGTGTACACTTGCCTGATTGTTTGGAGATGTACGTATGTCGCTCCAAAAGTAGTGCCTCCTATTTATTTCCATGGAAATACAGCTACAAAAAGCACAATAACACTATTTGATAATGCAAATTCTCAGCTACAAAATGCTATTTTTCAACATAGTCACCACCATGAGCTATTCATTATCAGCAGCAATGAACAAGAGCAAAGAACGAGGGCAACAAAGCTTTCATGACAATTTGCACCAGTGGAGGTGAGCCACTGTCACTATCACCACAGCTGAAACACACCACCCACTGCCTCACTGTGCTCACATCCACTGTTTGATCTCCAGAAGTGTTCCGCAAGCATCAATGAATGCGAATGGGTGCCATTTTTTGCACATGGAGGAATTCAATGACACGCTCTTTCTTCATATGCACTTCCATGGCAGACACCATTTTGTCAGACTGCTGCTCTGCTGTCATCTGTCACATGGCAACAAAATGTAATGAAATGTTGATGGGAAGGTTCAACCTCCTCTGCCATACCACCAACATCCACATCTGATGTTGTGGGACAACATCATAAAATAGGAGGCATTACTTTCAGGGCAGACTTTGTACATGTACACACATACATTCACTCTGCAGTCGGAGCATGTTTTTATGAGATGAAGTTAATTGGCAGCAATGTCAGTTTGATGCATTTCTCCCCATTTTTTCTCCATATTTATGTCTGTACTGTGAGTCGATCTGAGAAGCTGGTCTGTGGCTTAAAAAGTGTTTTTACACCTGGATCCATCGGCGTTACACAGCACAGCCTCATTTATGCCTTCCTGTGGGGCAGGAAAGAGCAAGACTATGTGAGGACAGGGTATTTCCTAAAATACATCACCATATACTTGTTTCATGAAACCACATCAGCCAACAGCCATTACTTTTGTTGGGCTCAGATTACTGAAGGAATCCACAAGCAGGCTGATGCCACTCTTGGGCAGAAAGCTATTCCTCATTTCCTTTTCTTGTTCTCCTTTTCTGTAGTAGGGCAGGCCCAGTGGCTACTACTGTTTAACGGATGTGATATTTTAGCAACTGTACTCTTTTGTAAAGGATCAGGAACCAGTTCTAAGGCCTGGCACCAGTACATACATTACTGGCACATTTTTAAAGAACGATGTTTTTGTATTTTCAATTTCCATTTGATTTTGAGAGCAGGTGGGTTGCTAAGGATGATAGTTGTAGTTTATCACTTTTCACCTAACCCTGCCACAAAATTGTCACTCTATTGACTTTTTCCCCACCTCACTATATTCGCATGAAAAAAATATTACTGTCAACCCTATTTTACAGATGACAGTGTTGAGGGATAAGGAATAACATAGTAAGCCAGAGGCTGAACACGATGCAGTTAATTAAGAGCTCTCTCATTTAGACCCAGTTTTACGTAACAAGGCAGTGTTCTGCCTGTTAAGACAAGGGAGACAAATTCTCCAGCCTTTCACACCTGAAGTGGACATACTGGCAGCTGGCTTGGGTTCAGATTGCTTATTTGTACAGCTACTTCGGCTCATTCCACAGGCGTAAGGCATAAGGGCTGAATTAATGGCCGTTATTTGAGGCAAGGCCTAGGTGTACACCATGAGGAACACTGGCAGAGCAGAACTTTGAAATTTACAGCATCTTGATGCTTATAACTTGTACATTTGCCACTTGCTTTCCTATCCTAATCTCTAATCCCTTTGCCCACTATTTTTATTGGGGAATATTGTCCCACTTTATGAAACGTAATCTCTCTGTAATAGGAAGACTGGATAGGTCTGCGTCTGAAAATTGTGCTTCTTTGACTATATCAGTGTAGCTTAAGTAGTACAACTCCCCTAGGGTAACGACAATTATACCAGTGTAAAAGTGCATATCCAAATATAGCTGAGTCCCACATGGGAAGTTACCTTTATACCAGTAATAACTAGGTCCACAGTGAGGCACAGATTTATATCCCTAACCTTAGGAACCTGAGGTGATCAAATCGGGAATACAGCTACTTCATAATTCACATATATTCCAAGAAGCTATATAAAACCTTTAGAGGTGGGATTGACCCACTTGAGGTCTGATTTGTTGACCAGAGGTGAGTGTCTCTTTTCAGTGCCTATTCAGAAAACATCCACTTAACTAAAAAAAAGCATTCATCTGAAGTTTCTAAACTAAGTTAAAGGAATTTAGTCAAAGGATTTCATCAAACGGATGAGGAAATTTAACTATTAGGACAGTGTAGGATGGTTCGAGTGCAGCACTGCAAATTCTAGCCCTAGTTTTGAGATCTGGAAAAGTGCAGTGAAAAAGAAATTGAGTAGATCTTTTGAACTTCTGAAACAGATGAAGCAGAACTTTCTTTGCCTTGAATAGCAATAACTATGACCAACAGATTTCTGATGTTTAGGAATCTAAAACATGGAGAATCTCCTGCCACAAAGGGTCACTGCTGCTGTGCACTTGGAGATATTAAGTTCCTGGAAGAATGGTTGTAGTCACCGTTATCTCATGGAGACATTCTACTTCTGTGCCTGCAATGGCCATTTACCAGATTTTGATGCTGGTAGTTAACTGGGCTGTCAGTCTACCTCCTGCCCATATCTGTCATATACAGTAGCAGTGACAAAGTCCGACCTATTTCTTCATCCTTTCTTCCCCTTTTGCCTCTTTTATCCTGGAAGTGACATGCTGGTTGGTTAAATAAATGCTCTGTTCCTGTTTCTAAGCTTCCATTTTTCTTACTAAGACTAATCTTGGGCATGAGCATCTGTCTGAGCTCTGCAAGAACAAAAAAACCCCATTGCTCATCAAAAAGTGACTATTACTATGGTAAGATGCTTTCTCAAGCGATCATGTTATATCTGAGAGAAATCTTACCTCTAATTAAAGATCTATTGTAAAGGCTGAATTGTTTTCCACAGAGAGATGGCTATAGCACCATGAACTAACAGAATCCTGAATGATAATCTTGAGTGCGTGTTTACGAAATAGCTGACAAAGACTAAAGAAAACACACACTTTTTTGGGGGGTACTTTTTATTCTTCAATCGTCATTCCTTCATGAGCTGCTTTATTCAAGCAGTTAAGGTGCAAAGTGCAAGATTCAATTATGGGATTTGATTTGATATCCCAAGAACAATTCCATTTTTAAAGAAGGCCACTGTTTCTTCAGTATTTGACTCTGTAATACATATTTGCGTTGAGCAGTAATTTATGATATAAATGGCATGATCAAACTCACTGTCAGGGAAGAGTGGTAAGTGTTGACCTTTACATTTCATTGCTTTGAGATGGATTGTTTAGTTTTGTTATGTCAGCAGGGTGTGATCATAGTCTTTTTCTGCACATTCCTACTTTTCACCCCAAATAGGCAGTCATGAAAACTGTAACCAGTTTTAATCAAAGTATATTCCCTAAACTCTACATATCCCTTTTCCTGTGCTTTCTTCCTCCCAATTCAAAGTGCACTCAGCCAATATGGATTGAGCCATTACCTGATGAAGAATATAAAAACAATCCAATCTGTTTCTTTTCAAGAAGTTCAGAAAAGAAAGTTAGGAGAACATCAGCTTTTGTTTTTTAATGATTTTTTTTCATCTGCCTTCAAAGCATATATCCAAGAAAGAGAATATTGTTACTGACCACTACAGCAGCTGCCTCCTAAGGATTTAGTATCACTACCTGCAAAAGAGCACCGATAGTCACAAGGCAGACATAAGGAGCTTATTTTATGTAACTTTTATAAAAATGTTTTGCAGAGCCATAATTCAGTTATTGGCACAGGCTGCCCAGGGAGGTGGTGGAGTCACCGTCCCTGGAGGTGCTGAAGAACCGTGTGGATGTGGCACTGAGGGACATGGTTAGTGGGCATGGTGGGGGTGGGCTGCTGGTTGGACTAGGTGATCTTAGAGGTCTTTTCCAATGATTTTAGAGGCCTCTGAATGATTCTCTGATTCTATTATTAGTGTGCTATTATAATAATGATAAGAAGTATGAATATAACTGTATTCGAAAATATTGTAAATGTGCATCAAAGCCTTCTGTAAAGCAGATGGTAACCATAAAAGCAAAATCTGTACAAGTGTGCAATATGAATATAGCCCCAAATCACTTTTTCCCAGATCAGTTTGTCAGTTGCAGCTCAGCCTCAAGCAACCACTCAGCTACTAATGCTGTTGTGCTATGGAAACAAATATTTCATATATCCTTTGAAAACAATAGGTTGAATGAAAACGTGGTGCAAGACAATTCTTCTGTTTGTGTTTCTTTTTGCTGTTCAGGCTCCTTGCAGTGACTGTTGCAATATTATTTCCTTTATAGATTAATACGTGATGGGACCAGACATCTATTAGTAGTATTATTCTCGTTCACTTTATCCTGTCACTTAATACATTCTTTCTATGGCTTGTGATTGAATATAATTATGCAGTACTTTTCTAGGAAGTGGTGCATCAGATGGAAGTTATTTTTCTAGAGCTTCTTGATGTACACAACAAAAGTGATACAGTAGCTGCTGCTGCTCTAGTAGTGTATGTAGTGCCGTCATCGGAATTGATTCAGCTGAGGATTTTTATTATTAGGTTCCTTTGTAGTAGTTTCTATTAATTAAATAATTTGTTAGTACTAATTGTACCTGGATGCCTACTTTTTCTTGCATATGGATAAATCAGCTATACAGTCTTCTGAGACTGGAATCTATCTTTTTTTCAGAAAGCAACTTCTTCAGTTTGTTTTAGTTCAGAAAGAGAAAACATTTTCAGGATCAGAAACTTTGGTAGAAGGTTTAGGATTATACTGTCAGATTAGTATTAATATTGCCTGTAATTTCTAGTAGACCAAAATGGGATTGAAGAGCTGCTATCAAGTTGTTTCTTTCACTCCGCCTACAGCAAAGCAGTTGCACAGATGATTTATCTGTGAAGTTGTTTGTCAACCTATTCTCAGAAAGCCTCATCATGTAAAGACAGGTCAACAATGAACCAGCATGTTTATGTCATATCCTCTGTCTCTTAAAAGATGTATCTGCACCATATCTAGGTTATCTCTCAAGAGACTGGAAAAGATTAGGATGTCCTTTTTATGATTTTCATATCAAAACTTTGGTGTACATGAAATATTAGCATCCCTCCAGCCTTTTCTCTTCTGTTAAAGTTTGCCCAGTTCTTGTGCCTTCTGCAATCTTTTTGCACATCAGGAGAGCCCCTCTGAATTTTCATGAGTTTATATATACTGATCTTGTAATTACAAGTTCTGGTCAAGGTGATCTTTTTCTATTTCCTTCTGAAGGTCAGGAGAAAGCAAGAAGATTGCAGTTAGAAAACTTCATTATGGTCATTGTCATTCAGGGAAAAGGAAAGAGAATAATTAGTCTGCCCTCAGGTTACATGAGAACTACACATTTAGCAGGCCTAATCAAGAAAATGAAATACACAGCAGAGTGTGGAGATCTGGGGAGATACTTATACCCAGCATCAACATATTAAAATGACTCCTCTATTCTGTTTGGGTGAGGCAGAGTTGCAAATCACTCCACACAAAATTTTGTGACTTCTGGTCCCTTCGGATCAAGAGACACCATAACTTCTCTCACATTCTATAATGATGCCTTCAGTTACCCACAGGAAAGAGACAGGTGAAGAATGTATTTCATTAAAATGCCGTAAAATGGAGTTAATCTTCAGTCTGATGATTACTGCTGTCAGTAGATTTTTACTGTGAGGGATGCTGGTTGAGTTTTGCTCCACTGAGATGGGAATATTTTTTGGTGCTTAATAGCAGAAGGATGAGAAGAAACAAGGTATGCACTGAACATGAACACGGAAGAGAGTTAGAGGCTGAAGTGTGGAGGCAAAGTTACTGCACATGACAACTTTTTGGCTAGGGTGGGTGCGATACACTGCAGCTTATCCTTTGCAGTAGGAAAGGATGGTTTCTCTGTCACTTTATTCCTTTTATTTTCTTTTTGACAGATTTTAAACTCATGTTCCACAAATACTATACCACTACCCTCTATGTATGAGGCAGAACAGTTAGGATTCTTCTTGGATGAGCTGTTACCTTGTCATTGTGGATGGCAAATGTGGATTGTTTGGAACATATGAAGCTGAAAAATCTTTGCTCTTTGAAGGGCCCATGTCTTACTTGTGTTGATCATTTTTTCTGAGCCCACTTTCTGACCTCCTGTGCCTTATTTCTTGGCACCTGTGTCTTTGACAAGGTTGAATTTCCTGACCATTCTTTCTGTTCCCCCTTGAAAATTTATTCTTTAGCTCCACCTCCTGGCTCTTGGTCCAAGGAAAAGAGGATCCTTGGATTCACAGGGGCTCAAGAAGGGATCAGAGGTATTAATCCTAGCTTACAAGCCTTGTTAGTGCAGAGGTGTATTTGGGGTCATTATAGCTGGGGCAGAACAACATTTGTGGAGCCCACTCATACTGGCTTCCAGAGACAAGTGTTCCTCTGAAGGAGTGAACAATGGCTGACAGTTTTTGCGTTTTGTTGGGCTTTTGGTTTCTCAACAGTGGCAGTTTCAATACGTAACAGAACTCACAAAACAATCTTTCTTTATGACTGGTTTTACTTTAGTACTTCCTCAATTCCGTGGGGGTGGGGAAGTAGAGAACAAACTGACTCTGAAACATTAGAAAAAAAGATCTCTGAGGCCTTGCAAAGGAGTCTTGATTCACACAGGGCCAAATGCTGTGACCAGGCTCATCCTATTCATTCAAGATCTGCCTAAGAAGCAGAGGAACAGAGCTTAGCCATCTGGATTTAGGAAGCTGAAAAGCATGTCTCTTCCCCGACAGCTGCGAGAAAAGAGGTAATATGTCTGTCCTTCCTTCCTACAGTCCTCCATGTAACCACTACGATCTGCATGTTTAATTTGGATGCAAGCTTCACTGATGAGTCTAACAGGCTTCTTGTTACCATAGCTGCCTGGCTATTAGGTTTCTTAGTGTGGAGTAGAGTATTTATTAAGTTGGAGTGGACTTTCTTTCTCCTTTCCTAGGAAATGTTCACAACCTAGGACGAAAGTGAGTCACTGTCCTCTTTATAGCCACAAGCAGTTTTGCTTTCACTGGGATTTGTGACATGAGTGTTTGTAATATGACTAGTTCTATCTCTTGATCTCCATAACCACATCCCTCTTCACAGTACGTGGTGGTATTTACGGTATTGTGGGTGGTGTTGATTCATGCCGTTCTCCTCGTACAGCAAGATACTGCGAGACTTTGCATCATGACTTCATCTCTCCAGAAGAGCTATGTGTTGTGGAAACCCCTGCTTGGAATCTCTCATAGCAGAATAAATCAAGCATTTTTCTGTAGGACCAGAAAATGTAACATTACTTCAGCTTGGCGTTCCCTAGTGGATCCTGATTACAGTTTGTTTTTTCTCTCTATCTCACTCCAAAGGCGAATGTCTTCTGTTCATTGAAGATTTTGTGCCAATGACAAGGTCCCGTAGGAAAAAGCACCTGACAATCCATTCTGTTATCTTGTGTGGACAATGTAGACAAGAAACACAGGAACCCGGTCACATGGCTGCTCTTTAGGTGTTCCTTCAGGGATCCCCCCTCCTCTCTTTTCTTCCTGAGTAACTGAAGTCTTTTCTTCTTGCTTCACAGTGATTTTGACCAGCTTCCAGATGACGTACCTGTTTCAGCTAACATTGCAGATATCGAAGAGAAGAAAGGCTTCACTAATTATTATGTAAGAAAGGAGATTTATCTCTGCATGCTCTCATCTCTGACTAGTTTGGTGAACCTGGTGTAGCTGCTTTCTGGCATGAATAGTTCCATGCTGAAAATGTCTCAGTGCTTGTTTTCTGAAAGGGAGGTTGGTCTATCACACATCTAGTCTAATTTTTTTGCTGTGTGAAACCTGACAAAGGTGTCTTTTAATGCTTCTTAGTTTCTAAATTCTTGCCTAACTTCTGATTTATTTCCTCTAGGACTGTTGTAACCTTGGTGAATATAGTGGGGAAAGGAATTCAGAGAGGGTAGAAGGGGAGGGTCTTGGCTCCATTTTTCCATGGTACTGGCAAGTTAGGATTCTGCCATCTATGTAATAGACAGTGTGCCTTCTGTATCGTATTTAGATCTGACAGTGAGTCATGAAAGTGTGTGCAGGGAGGGAATAGTAGGAAAGAGAACTGGGATTTTCTGAAGAGAGGTTTTGGATAAGATCAGCTCGGTATGACTTCTGCAGACTATGCTTTCTTTCCTGGAGACTTTGCTTATAAAATCTTCCCACAGAAGTACGCAGCTTTTACTTTGGAAGGTAGTGGTATTTTGCTGCTCGATCTTTATATTTCCTGAAGGATCCAACTGCAATGTGACTCAGAGGTCAGTGCATGGAAATCAGGGACTCTTTCACAGCAAAGCGAGTTTGGCAATAGATAATGCCATAGGAGTTTGAGGGAAGTCATTAAAAGTGAAAAGAATAAGGTTTGCTTTTTTCATTCTGTCCTTAATTTTGGTCAGATTACATAGACCATAATTTCTGAAAATGTATACTTCAAAGTCAAAGAGAAGTACGAATGCCTTCTACTCTGAAAACCTGTTCATTTACATTCCTGTCTATAGATTTAGATGTACATCCTACTATCAAAAGTATTGGCTTTGATTCCTTGGTGTCTTCATTCTATTTCAAATGACAGTATTTATATTTACCTCCTTAACATGCTTTGTTCCTCTCCGAGGGAAGGTGTGTAAGCACAAAGCATCGTCTAGTCATTTCTGGTTTTCACGTGATAGAAAGCAGCCACAGAAACATGATGTATGGGAAAGTTGGGTCCATACGTCTACCACACTATGTAGTATTAAGCTGTTAGTTTCTAGTACTTGAGTACTTAAGTACAGCTGCTTAACTGGAGCCTTGCCTTCCACTCTGCCTTTAAGACAATATCCCCACCACTGTTACACTGCCTATTGTATGCCTCACTTTACTTTTTAAGGTATTTTTAAGCCTGAACGTCAACCTGAGTCCCCTTTCTCTGTTTTAGATGTTTGTCATTGAAGTAAAGATTAAAAGTGGTGGCAGATACCTGATTTTCCGACGCTATCGTGAGTTCTATGCTCTACACACCAAACTAGAGGAGAGATATGGGGGGGAGAGTAAAAATAGCCCTTTTACCTGCACGCTCCCCGTATTGCCAGGTAAGCTGTGAATACCAAATCTACATGACTAGTAGCTTTGTCCTTTCTTAGTCTGTCCTTGAGAGGAGTGCATTGTATGGAAGTACACAGGATAGCTATCTGGGACAAGGAATTAGTTCCCAGCGGTGGAAATTGGAGAAGTCAAGGTCCATTGATAGTCCCTCCACATGTGGTAAAAATCATTTAGAAATACAAAGTCCTTTAGAAAATATCTATTTTCCTACTGTCTCTTGATTGCATTATTTCTCTGACAACCTCTATTCTTTTTTTTTTACTTCAATAACTGGCACTGTTTTTATGTTTCCTAGGGAAAGTATATGTTGGGGCCAAAAGGGAAATTGCTGAGAACAGGATTCCTTTCCTAAATATCTACATGAAGGTAAAACTTTGTTATAGGATAGACATTGCACTGAGCACTGCAGATACTTTACCCCCTGAAATCAACAGAGAGAGACATTACTGTTATAGCCCTAGATATCTGCTTCTCTCTGCACCTTTTTTTCAGAAGACACAGTGTCCACACCGTGGGACAATCTGCGATCCTAGTTGCCAGATTGTTCTAACTGTGGGGATCCACAGGAATATGCACTTCACAAAGGAAGTGAAAACCTGCCTTCATATCTAGATAGATATATTTGCAAAACAAACAAACAACAGGAAGTATGAGGAAATGGTGAATCTTAGGATGTTGCATGAATATGGGGTTAAGTGCACCTAAAGGACTAGTAAAGCAGAGTGGGCTTCAGAATATACCTGCTCCACAGTGAGGATACAGCCAGCAACATCAGGTTGAGAAATTATTGACTACAGGTTAACAGGAACTCTGACTTTAAATCAGCAATAGTCTGAAGCACAGGTCAAGTCTCCCGGTACTTAAGATCGCCCTCTTTTCACAGTCATTCATGTTCTGAAAGGAAACACAAGGAAACAATTTACTCCTGCAGTAAATCAGGCACACAAAGAGTGAAGCAATACCTTGGCCAACTCCAAGAGTAAACAGGAGAAGCTGTCAGCTGCTCAGCCTAGTCCTGCTGGGGGAAAAGGGAGAGCAGGGAGATTTTTCTGGCAGCAATAAATATCCTTCATGATCTCGTAGATCAGAGAAGCATATTTGGTACATGTAAATAAACAGAGAATTGATCTTTCCCACTGTTTTTACTCTACTTCCTACTTGCTCTTGGCACAGAACCTGCTCTGCCTACCTGTTTGGGTGTTGATGGATGAAGAGGTGCGTCTGTTCTTCTACCACTCCAATTTTGATAGTGAACAGGTGCCCAGAAGGCTGAGACGGCTTCGCCCACGGACGCGCCGAGTGTAAGCGATTGACATGTTTTTTTTTCAGTTTGACGTAGGAGATGCTGTCCAGTTTTGTGAGGAAAGAAAGCTGATGTTCTCCACTGTGTTTCCCAGAACTAGGGCGATCCATCAAGTCCTGATATGAGGATTTTTGTGGGGAGGGAAAGCATGGCATTTCTTGCTGTCAAAAATCTGAAGTTTTTAAAGCACAGGTGGTATTTCAGTAAAAGGGAGGTTAAAAATTGATGTTAGAGTTTGCTTCCTCAAAAAAAAGAAAAAAAAAGAAGAAGAAAAAAAAGAAGCTCCCTAACTCTACCTGCTGATAATTCTTCAGTGGTAATACGTATTGTAATGTTCAGGCCAAGCTTAACGGTGCAGGCTTGCACCACTAAAGTCAGTGTGAGTTTTGACACCAAATCAAATGAGATCTGGTTCAGACAATAAATGAAACTGAATATTCAGTCTGTTCCTGTCCTTTGTCTGAACACAGGCCTGTCTTACATGCCAGCACCAGCACCCTTTGCTAAGTAGATGTTGTACCTCATTACCCTCCACAGAAATTAATTCTCTTTTCAACACAGCAAAGATGGACTTGATTCCTTTCCACTTACCCCAAAAGGCACAAAACCGGTGAGCGTGTTTGCGTTCCTGAGTGTATGTATGACAGCAGTTTGAACTGAGTGCCATAAATGCTAGAAACAGAAATGCCCAGAAGGTAGAGTAGAGGGGCTGAGCAATGCTGTAAAAAGACAGGTCCAGCATACTGACTGTATTGAAAATTCCATCTGTTCTCAGCAGCAGACATCATCAGATTGCTGCTGCTCTGCACTGAAACCGAGAGAACTAGGGCAATGTTGTTGCATCCATATTTATTTACTTCAGTGCTGCACACATAGTCGTGCACTTTCTCCAGTGATCTGTGGCTTGTCTGCATTGCAAATAATGAAAATGTGGACACTGTACTGATCATATAGTGTTTCTGATGACTGAAAAGACAAATTTACCACCCTGTTTTCTCTTTCCAGTAAAAGCATTTCATCCCAACCGCCTGTTTTGGACCGTGTAGCAATTCCTCGGGCTGAGGTGAGTAATCTGCACAATCTGTCATTGAGGACAGAGATTAACTCTGTTTTGCTCTGGTATCTCTTTGATCAAGATGCCTCTTCCAATTAGAGCTTGGGGAAGGAAGGGAAAGTGAAATCGACAGAGGACAGAGATTGCTTTTAACAATAAGGAATGAAATACAGAATGGAAAGAAGTGCTCCGTTCCTCGTTACATAAATAATGAGGAGGTCTGTTGTGAAGTCAGAATAACAGGAGATTCAAAACAGAGAGACATGTACTGCCAAATGGTCCACATTTACATAGTTACACCCAGAAATTACATTTAAAGCAAACTGAATCTTCGGTCTCATTGAATTCAGCATATGTTTGAAAGCTTTGCTAGTGAGGCATCCTGGTGATTTATGTAACGTTAGAGTTCTACTGAAAGTGCCTATACTCTTCTCTTTTGCTGTAAATTATCTCAGTATCAGACACACAGAACTGCCTTGTAAGTGGTACTTGTGGACTTGCTTTCTGGAACACGTGACCTTTTCACATAATGTTAATAAAAAACATGCAATTGCTTTGAGGTTGTTTTGCTTTTACGCTGATGATAACAGCTCTCAGATCTGCCATATCTCTTGGGTTTTATGTATTCTTTTATTAATATTTAATCCACCTACCAAAACTTTTCAATAGATCAAAGGAAGGCTTTTGAAAGGGCTATTAAATAGACATACGAACTGCTAGCACGATAGTTACTGTCTCTTTTTATTAGGAGAACCGTAAAGACAGCCTTATCGAGGCCCTGAAATTTGGCATTAACAAGACCAAAAGAACCATCGCAGCACCAAATAATAAGGAACGTCTTTTCATTTTTGCTCATCTAAGAACATTTAAATGACTGCTGTGTTCTCAAAGGACAACGGGTAGATGTGTGTTTTTGATAACTCAGCGATTTTAATTATTCAAGAGCAGCTTGTTAAGATGGTGGCATATGTTTGCCTTTTTTTTTTTTATTTCCTGAAGGGGGCATCTAAGTTCCACTTTAACCACGCATTTGTTTCATGGACTTTCCCACATCTCTCAGTTCAGCAGACAGGCCTGAAAGCTAGATGTAAAAAAGAGCAGTTAGTTACCCTTCAGTTAGGACACAACAATTCCACAGCTTCCTGAGGCTCTTTGTGACATCTTGCAGCAAATCAGAAAGCTGTAAAACTACAGAAATGATACACTTTTGGTTTGAATCTCAGGATATCAAGCTGTCAGGATTTGAAGTTGTCAATTGTTTTCAACTCTGCTGATTTACTTGCTCTTATGTGCTTTCAGTGTCTTCATTTCTCTGGTGCTCCATGTCCTGACACTTCAGGAATCCTAGCGTGTAGCCCTTTCAGAGCCACCCTTACCCTGATGCTCTCACTACTCCCACAGAGAATTTTTGTGTGTGCAGAGTAGGAGAAGGAACTGAGAGAACTGCAGACTGCAGTCATTTATATGACCTTACTTCGGAAATAGATCTGCGGTGACAAAGTGTATACTATTCTGCTGCTTACCCTCTGTCTGTGCACTTCAGGAGCAGATAAAAAAGAAAAAAAATCACATGCATAACTCTGTGAATTAATAATTTCAGCGTTATTACTCCCCATAGGCACTATTTGATTTTTCTGGAACCAGTAAACTGGAACTCAGTTTCAAGAAAGGAGACTTGATCTACCTACTCAGCAGAGTAAACAAGGACTGGTTGGAGGTAAGGCTGTGACAGTGGTACTGAATTACTGGCATACCTTGACATGAGGAGAAAGGGGCTTTCCTAGTCCTTGGGATCTTTCCCCTTCTTTCAAGGAGAAACTGTATCATAATTGCGTGTCACAGCCAGGAAGAAATCCTTGACTCCAAATTTGAAATTGTTTTCTCCCGTAATGGTTTTTAGCTTACAAATTTCCTGCCCTCTAGACTTCAGTTTTCATTTGCGTTTTCTTCTGCTGGAATGTCCTTTAATTCTTTGGAAGTGATTAGAACACAAAAAGGCCGCAGAAAGGAGATGGAAACTCCATTTCAGCGATTAATTGGTTTCTTGCCTCGGGGTGAGTTGCTATATACTTCATGCTTCATACCACAACACACGTCAGCTTAATTACAGAGAACTTGGGCAGTGCAGCAGTGTTCTGAAAAAAGGATGAGGAGAACATACTGCGTGTTTGTTGATATGGTATCTCTGCTTGCTCGTACACCACAGCATTCCCTAGTAACCATCTGATGTTCATTTTTTTTGCACTCAGTTTCACTCGTTTGCCTTGTATTTGATTATGCAATTGTATAATCCTTGTGTAGAGATAGCATCAGGTCACTTCCATAGCTTGTCGTTTCTTGCTTATAGAAGAACAATTCTTACTGCTGTTTCCATGGAAATTAATTAAATTCAGAACTTATCATTTGTAGCCAAAACTGCATGTTTTTCTCCATACTAACCCTTCCTGTAATTCCAGGGAACAGTTAATGATGCCACTGGGATTTTCCCATCTGCTTTTGTGAAGATCATAAAAGATTTACCGCAGCAGGAAGACACAGTTAATAAAATACGCTGTTATTTCTATGATGAGACAGTAAGCACTATCAGGTAATAATAAAATAGTCTTCTCGGTTTCTGCTGAAGAGATGCCAATATTCTCTTTCATGATATACAATTACTAGATTTGTTCTTGTTACAGGGATATATCAGTGGAAGAGGATCTGAGCAGCATTCCATTATTCAAAGACCTCATGGAACTGATAAAGTAAGCGGAAGCAGCTAGATGCCTATCTAATATCATTTAAACATTTGTCAAGTTCCTTCCAGTCCTAAATTTTCTACATTTTACTTGGCCATCACCGTGTTTCAGATGTGAAACTCTTTACAAGTGTCCTCAAGAGTATGTAATGTGATTTGGCTGATTGTCAGCAAGCCTTGCATGCCGCACACACATGGCACACATGTTCTGGGTAGTATCTTCTATTTCTTGTTGTAAGATCAGAACCATGCTCCCAAACAAGTATCTGCTGTCTAATATACTTCCTCAGGAGCCTTATAATCTGTAAAACTAGTGTTGAACTAGATGAAAGTAGCATTGAACATCAAAACATTAGAATATTGAACATCAGTAAAAGCATATCTTGAGTAGATATTCTTCCATTCCTTAACCTGCCCTTCTCTCATAAAAGGGAACTATAAGTAGGCAAAAGTGGTGAGTAACCACAGGCAACTCATACGTATGGGAATTTTTTCCAACTCACAGAGTAATTGTGCTATGCACATGGACTTACTGGAGATGGTTCTGTCAGGCTTCTTAGCTTAAATACAACTCAGCATGAATGCGGCTGTAGGATTTTTAGTACTAGCTGTATCAAGAATGCCAAAACACCCAAGGCTTATTGTGACTTTTAGAAAAATTAATTAGATTGCCGGTATATTGTTCATCATGCATCACCTCCCAGGCATTCCTTAATTTATGGCAATCAATTCATTTCTTTTCTACCAGGCAGGAGTTTGACCAACATGACATTGTTTTGAATTACCGGGACCTTGATGGCGATCTGATCCGTCTGCTCTCTGATCAGGACGTTGAGCTCATGGTGTCTCAGAGCAGGAAGAGGTCCACTGAGAAGCATTTCTTCCCTTGGAAGCTGCACATCACTCACAAGGACGACTTCAGTGTCTACAGCACTAGTCCAGGAATAGGCGATACACAAACAGTTAGGGCAACATGAGTGCTGTAGGGGTAGCAGTTCCAGTAGGTAGCTACATCGTCCTTCGGGAATCCTTCTGTGCAGACAGCTTCTTTTAACAAGGCTTTAAAGTGAACTTGAAATGAGTAACATTTAGAAATATATTACCTTTCAATGTAAAATCTGTACTTAGCTTTTTGAGCTGTTTAGCACTCCTCTGTAACACAGACATGTTTATGAAGACCAGAGAAAGTGAGGAATAGAGAAGTAAAATCACTGGATTTGTTCACAAAGCAAGTCAGTGTTACGTTGCAATAGAGGTTTGAGTGTCCTGAGCCCAAGATCTGCTCTAATCTCCATCCTTGCTTCCAGAGCCAATTACTTGCCCTGAATGTCTTCATAAGCTTTTTTTTTTGTCCCTGACTGCCACCAATTTATTTTCACTTGTTGGTATGAATGATTCTGTGCTGTTGCTTATGAATGCAGTAATTATTTCTGTCACATGGGAATCTGACCAGACATTCAGAGTTTGTTCTGGAGGCATCAAGAAAACTTTATTTCAGTGAAGAAATTACAGCCTGCTTTTGCTTTCTTCTTTCCCCTGGCCCACATTTTGAATTCTGTAAATCAAATCTGATATACTTGCAATGTTACTTATAGACTTCTCATAATTGTACAGTCTGTTTCCTTCCACATTCTGGGATGAGCAGAGTGATGTCTATCCAAGTAGTAATCTCTTCTTGGTCTCTCTTCTGCTTGCTAACCCCTCATTGCAAAACAGAACTAACAATAAATTACTGTATCAGACGTTTCAATAAATGAAGTTATGCATGTGTTTACCAGTTTCTATTAGATTTTTTAATTTTTATTCTTAGAGGGGATGAAATAATTGAAGCTCTTTTAATTAATTAATTAATTTTGTTTAAGAGAGAGAATTTGGAGAAAGAGTTCAAAAGTTACCTATTTAGCCTTCCTTAAGCAGGAGTTTGTTATTTAAAAAAGCCCCAAAGCTTCTGGTCTTTTATTTAATGGTCATGCAATTAAAATGTTCTCCTCGAACAAATTTACTGCTGCCTGTTAGAATTACAAGTTACATATGCTTAATGTAAATCATATGATACCCAAAATATTGTATTTTAAAAATACCATGCAGTCATAGTGTTAAAAGAGTACCATCATGCATAAATATAATCAGGAAAAAATAAGAAGCTAAAATAGTTTTCAAATATTGTACTTTAGATTCATCTCTTAGTTTCTGTGGCATTAAACTATACTTCCCCATTTAACCTTCCCCATTTATCTGTAGCTCTACATTCATGCATATTTATGATGTAAATAGTTGAAATAATTTATATTGAAAGATAAGCATTTAGTTCCCTTAATTGAGATCCATAAATAATTTCTTACTTGACTCTTTATTAAGCATATAGATCTAGCAATATACTGATTGTGTACAGACTTGTATAAGAAAATACTCCTTCTCCAAAGAACTGTAAAATACTGCAGGACACATCTGCTTTCCAAGTTCAAAAGTTCCACCCAAAGAATCCATGCATATTAAATTTCAGTGCTAAATTACATATCACAAAATCACAGAATTGTAGGGGTTGGAAAAGACCTCTGGGTATTGTCTAGTCCAACCCTCTGCTAAAGAACCTTCCCTACAGTAGGTTGCATAGGGAAGTGTCCAGGCAGATTTTGAATATCTCCAGAGAAGGAGACTCTACAACCTCTCTGTGAAGCTTGTTCCAGTGCTCTGTCACTCCCACAGTAAAGTAGTTCTTCCTCAAGTTTGTATGGAACATTCTATATTCCACTTTGTGACTATTACCCCTTGTTCTGCCACTGAAAAGAGCCTGGCCCCATCCATTTTATTTCCACCCACCAGATATTTATAAACAGTGATGAAATCACCCCTCAGTCTTCTCTTCCTGACACAGTTCTAGGGCTCTCAGCCTTTCCTCAAAAGGGAGATGTTCCAGGTCCCCATCATCTTGGTGGCCCTCCACTGTTCTCTCTCTAGAAGTTTCCTGTCTTTTTTGATCTGGGGATCCCAGATCTGGACACAGCACTCCAGATGCAGCCTCAGCAGGGCAGAGGAGAGGGGGAGAATCACCTCCCTCGACCTGCTGGCCGTGCTCTTTGTAATGCACCCCAGGGTGCCATTGGCCTTCTGGGCCACAGGGGCACACTGCTGGCTCACGGCCAACCTGTTGCCCATCAGGATACTCAGGTCCTCTCCAAAGAGCTTCTATCCAGCAGGTCAACCCCTGATCTGTACTGATACATGCAGTTATTCCTCCTGAGGTGTAGGACTCTGCACTTGCTCTTGTTGAACCTCATCAGGTTCCTCTTCTCCCAAATCTTCAGGCTGTCCACGTCTTGCTGAATGGCAGCACAGTCTCTGGTGTGTCAGTCACTCCTTCCAGATTTGAATCATCAGCAAACTTGCTGAGGGTGGACTGTATCCGCTCGTCCAGGTCATTGACGAAGATGTTGAGCAAGAGTGGGCTCAGTAGTAACCCGTGGGGAGCACCACTAGCTACAGGCCTCCAACTAGACTCTGTGCTGTTAATCATGGTCCTCTTAGATATTCATGAGAGACACAGATTTTCTTCCTTTTCCCAATGATGGAAGATTTAGATGGACATTATTTTATTAAAATATTACAAACAGTAACTTCCCACTTCAAAGACATTCTAGCAATAGGGTTTAGGATGGAGATGAAATGACATGCAGTGATAATGTTAGTAATCTTGCATCATGTGGTATTCAAGAGAATACAATGTAAGTTTGAAAACTAATTAGTGTGCATGCATGCAAAGGTTCTGGCATTCAGGAACACAAATAATTTGTGTATGGAGCTCAACAGGGTGAATAATATCTGAAGATTTTCATGGACAGCTAGCTGCTAGTGTAACCAGCAGCTTATCAAGTCTGTTTGAAGATGGAGGAGCTGCGGAAGAAAAGAAAGGGATAATGTCTTCTGGGAAATAAGAAATCTAGTGGCAGTGCAGAACAAACAGACTTAAGGGTTCTATTCTGTATCTGGGGACTCATCTCAGCCCCTATATTTTACCCATGGAGTACAAACCTGAGTGCGTCTTTCACAGAACCACAGAACGGTTGAAGGAACTTCTGGAGGTTATCTGGTCCAATCCCCTGCTGAAGCAGGGACACTGAGTCCATAGTTATCATGATATGTGACATAGTACCACAGACACGTAGTTCACTACTACATCCAGGTGGATTTTTAAGATATCCAAGGAGGAAACTCTATAGCTACTCTGGGCAACCTTTGCTGGTGCTCCATCGCCTGCACAGTACAGAAGTGCCCTCTGATGTTCTGACAAAATTTCTTGTGTTCCAGTTTGTATCTGATACTGGAAATCACTGAGAGGAGGTTGGCTCCAACCCCTTTGCATCCTGCCTTTACTTATACACACTGAAGAGGTCCACCCTGAGTCTCGTCTTCTGCAGGCTGAACAGTCCCAGCCCTCTCAGCCGCTTCTCACAGGAGAGATGCTCCAGTTCCTTCATCATTTTGTTGACACTTAGTTGGGACTTTTCATGTCCCTCTTCTAACAGGAGTATAATCGCTAACGTGCAGATAAGCAACGACACATTTCCTTCCTAATTTAACAGTTCCATTGGGGTAAGTAGTTCGGGGCTTAAAATAGGAAGTGCAGAACGCAGTTACAGGCAGCTGCTTTCCTTGAAAGGGTGTGGTCTGCTTCTTCAAAACTGAAATTTCAACGTATTGAAGGTACATAAAAAGTATAGTACTTCTTTTAAAGATTTAATTACCAGGAAAATCCTGTAGTCATTTATAGATTCCATTGGAGGGAAGCGGCTGGTTGCTGCACCAGAAGATTCTCCTACTGCTGGG
>JANHGO010001387.1:0-34548 GCA_024606505.1 Aquila spilogaster
TATTAGGTGAATTATTTTGCAGCAAATTATAAACACCACTATGATTACAGGGACCAAGCATCTCCCTATTAATTTCTGCAGAACAGTAGCTCTTCCAACCAAGCCATAGAACCTATGATTCTGTGAATTTTGCTTAGGATAGTCTGCTCACCACATGGGAAAATTATTCTATCTATCTTAATTATGGTTGATAAGTTCATTCCACCTCACGAAGTTTACCAGAAGGTTTCCAATGTAATTTCTCAATGTGTTTGAAGAGAACCAATTTCCTCAAACAATTCAGAGAAAATAAAAGCCTAAAGGAAAAAAAAAATTAAAATAATTTATGGATTATAATAGAGAAAGGACTATCTGGGACACAAGCTACCCATTTTTTAATCTTCCCAAGGCTAGTATAAAAAACAATAACTAGAAGACAAAAGGCAACAAAAGGCAAGTCATGATATACAAAAATGCCCATCTGATCTGAACTTTTTTTCTGAAAATTGTTAGTACTGATTTCATAAGAAATCCAACAGAAAATACCTGTTAGGCTTTTGTGATAGAGATCAATACAGTCATCACAAATGACATCAATAATGAGAAGTGACAGATTTTTCTTAGACTTTTACTTATTTTTCTTAATATAACACTTTCACACAATACATTTATCATGCTATTATATTTAAGGACCAGAAAAAAAGGGATAAAAGCACTTTATTCTACCAAAGCTTTTCTTGTTTTATTCCAGCACTCCACTGTGATTGTTATATTGTTTCAGGTGGTGACAGCTTAAAGAGCACAGCAGTATTCTGACCAGTAAACACAGTAAAAAAAAAAAAAAAAAAAAAAAAAAGCAACAACAAATTATTTAAGTGTTAATGGAGCAGTTCCAAACAGTAAACAGAGATAAAGAACTTCCATCTGCAAAATGATGGGCAAAAATAAAAGATATTCAGGGACTATCATTTGTTATATTTACAGTTTTCTTCTTTTACCCAAAGTAATCGACATAGCTTCAAGTTTCAAAACACATTTAAATCCCCTTGCTTATTGTAACAAAAGGACTTCTGTATGTCAAGGAATAAGGAACTGTCCAGAACTCTGAGCTGGTAAACCTGCAGAGCACAGCACACACACCTACTTCCTCAGGTCTGTAATCGATGTAGTTGTATCCCGCACCACTCTCTAGTTAGTCGGTAGTTGCTCTGCAGACAGTCACAGTGTTCTACACTTAGGAACCTAATACTTATAGATTAGTGCATTCAATATGAAAGTTTCTGCCTTGTCAATGAATTAAATTCTGTGTTTAAGAACGGACAATTAACATGTCCCCTATTACATGTGAGGAACCAATCTTAAAGATGTCAGAATATCCAACGTAATTCACATTTCCCTTACAAAACTGTCCAGAACTGAACTGCTTAAAACCATGATGAAAACGTAAAATTAAAAAAAGCTATTACTTCACACCAACGAGTTCACTGCATAGGTAATTAGCTCACCAGATCTACACTTCCACTTGTCATTAGAGGAGGGTCAAATTAAATGACAGACTATTCCTTCAAAGTGCTGAAAATCTAATGTTTATCTTCAAGAAATAAAAAATAGCTGAGTTAGGTTTTAGAGAGCTTCCCCTTGAATCACTCACTATTTTCTTAAAAGATCGATACCACAGAGCAGTAGGATTTAATAAATCTGAAAGAAGTTCAGACATAAGCCTGTTAAGAAATGAAATTAAATACTACAAAATAACAGGCACAATATGGTAAGATTTTAGGAAGAAACAGAACGAGGTGAATTCATGTACATTCTTACAGCCGTTTCTTTCTATCTTCCTACATCCCAAAAGCACTCCTAGTGGGGTAAGAGGAATTTTCTGGGTTCTTAATTAGTAAAGGCATCACATAAATGCAAAACTTGAATGCTCCAGTTCTATATTATTAGTTTTCATTACTTTAACTAACATATATGACTAAAAAATAAGTTAAATTCCAAGAATCCCTTCTTTAATTCTGAAAACTCCACAGTCATGATTTAAGCGACCTTTAAGAGCTTGCTTTTCCATTTGCACATGTTCTCTCGTTGCAAGGCTAACGAGAGAAATTTACATGAAGTTAGTGTTTGAGCAAACTGAATCAAGAGAATTTCATAGATAGCATGGTTTAGCACAACTTTTGCTTTTCACAATGGAGGAATAAGAATTTGAACGATGATAGCTATTCTGACACATCAACAGCTAACAAAGTTTATATTACATTGTTTTAAAACAGTGTCCTGTAGTGCCAATCTTTATGCTGTTATTAAAAATGAAGCACTAATGAAAAATGTACTATCAAATGTCTGCATTTCCCTGTAAAAATTTTGAAGTATGCTCAAGAGAAATGCTGCTCTTATCCAGTTAGAATTGTGCTGCATCAAATGTGTGTGTGTGTACGTATATATATACATATAGATATGTATATATACATATATGTATATGTATATATACATCTATCTATATATATATGAATTACAAGACCTTGCAGAGCGACTAGCTTCTGCACAGGTTAGGTAAACTCACTGCTTATTTCAAGTGACTGTACAGCACTATCAAGCAGTAACACCCTTGGAGAAGAATATTAGCTGTAATTTTATCATATGCATAGAAAAAGAACATAAAAATACCATTTTATATAGAATTAATGATATTTGTATCAGCTTATGAAGAAAAGATAGTTAACTCTATAGAAAATGTCATGCAACACCAGGAATGTAGCAGATCAGTTCTGCCAAAGTCAAATTTTAACTTGGGTTGCAATACAGATTTCTGAGGTGTATCAAATTCTGAGATCCATGCTAAAATCACAATCACAGAACAGAAGAATTTCTGTCTGCCCAAGTTGGGCCCAAATTCCACTTAGAGGCATTAGTTTTCTTAGCACAGGTATACCACAATACAGGCTCAGATTAGTAGATGCAAAATGAGGAACATTTTACAAAATGTGATTCCATAAAAGTTCCAAGAAAATTCCATACAAGTTCCAAGAACACAGAAACTCAGTCTATGAAATTAATCAAACAAAAGTTAAAGAAACAAAAGAACTTCTGTTACGCTAATGAAAATAGTTGCATGGTATAGTCCAGGTAGCTGGATTTATTTTAATTAAAAAAACGATTGAAGAACATCACCTGGGAAGATTTGAAAGGATCTTCATAAATAGACTAGGGAGAGAGGCAGTGACTTATGATTTGAGCAGAATGAGGTTAATTCTTGTGTGACCTTTTATATTAGTGAGACAGACCTATGTTACTTCAGCAAGCAGAAAGTCTTCAAAAGTCTTCTTTTATGTCATTCTATATCATGGCGATAAATTTGTTGCTTTCTTCCACAGTTTCTTCATTATTACTCTCTTGGTATTTGGTATATTATTTTTATTTATAATTTCCTGAGCAAAAGTGTTTGCCTTGAACTGATAGCTGGATGAACACCCAAGTTAAATTCATCATGAATTAATTCATTATTGTCTCAGTTACAGACAGGAGATTTATTTAAATCTTACCTACCCGTTCTTAAAGGTAAAAACAAAAGAAATCTGTGCTTGTTTTTCTAATATTTTCCCCTATAGTTGAAAAGAAATGTGCTCACTTTGAAGCTTCTAGGTGCCCCATAAAATATGAGTGTTTCCCATATTTTGGAACTAATTATGATTTAATTTTCAATTTAATTGAGTTGAACATCTTGCATGAACCATTGAAAATAAACCATACGAAAAATTAAGTGATTCACGTCTTAATTTTCAAGGTCTAAACTCTGAGTCAGACCTGAATAATGCTGGTATTTCTAAGGTGCATTTGAGAAGCCATATTATACAGTGGCAGAAACAACTTGTTAAGATAAGCTACAGCACAAGTAGCTTTCTGTGCAAGGTCTGAGCTACTTGGAAGTCTTTATTCTTGCTGAGTAATAGGTCACTGGTGCCAGAATTACCACTGGATGGATGGATGAATGGGTGGGGGCAAGCAGGAAGCAAGGAAAGAATGAAGCACAACTTTTTGTTTCCACAGAAAGACATTGGCAATACAAAGCTAGAAAATCCTTGGATGCACTTTGTCCATGCCACATCAAAGAAAAGAGGAACCAGTGGCTCTTTGTTGTCAAATTCAGTACACCACTGAACATTTATTCAAACGGATGAAAGTGACTTCTTTCTCCAAGACATATTACCAAGTTGGACTCTCAGAGGCAAATTATGTCACTTCATCCTCCAGAAACTAAGATTGCTCTTAGGAAAGACATATTTTTGTAACATTTCACAGAAAGAAAACAATTACATGTTTTGTATTTATGGAATCTTAGGTACCTAAATACTTTAGGTCTTTCTGCAAGCCTAGTCCAATTTCAGCCAAATGAACACTGGAAACTGATAGCCAAACAGCATCTCCCTCTTCCCTCAGTTGTTCACTATCTAATTAAGTGTGAGGATTTCTGAATGTCCCATAAAGTATATTGGGGGATGAAAGGCACACTGGATTGTACAACTTATCTAGCTCTCTCTCTTCAGCCACAAAAGAAACGCAGAATCGCTCACTGAATTTTGGTAATAGTTGTTCTCAGTTTGCTTAGTAAGTACAGATTTCTGGTCTGATTTATTAAAAGACAATTTTATTTCTAAATACTCCATTGTGTAGGCCAAGTGATGCAGAAACTAATTTCCCTTCTTCTTTTAGAGTCTGTCAGGATCTACAGAACCCAGATAACATTCAGATTTTGTGAACATAAAAAATAAATCCCAGGCAATATCATTCTCTGTATCATATCTGTAACAGCCTTGAAGACAAATAATGCATGAAGAAAATACAAGAAGTTAATTCTAAGCTCCGCAGAATTATTGCTCTCATATTTTCTTCCTCTATCCTGCTTTCTCACTCACTTTCTCTTTAATGCTTATTTGTTGCTGCTTTTTATAAACTCAGCAGTAGGAAAGAAGACTTTCAGTGATAAAAAGATAGTGCTGTTGAAACTATTATTAAAACACAACAAGAAACACTGAACCAACTGTGGCATCTGAGTGGGATCTGTCTCTGTTCACATAAAGGCTAAATAGTTACAAAAAGCATAACAAATCAGCAAAACCAAGATAGAGATGTCTTATTTCTTGGTAGGCTGGAAGATGTTTGTCTAAAATGAGAGGAGAAAAAAAGCACTGAAAATACTTTTAATTAACAAAGCTAGTAACATCCAGATCTGGACAAATAAAGCACAAAATAAACCTAAATTAGATGTGTTTTGTGGAATAAGTTCACATTTCATTAGATAACACTCTATAAATTATCAGACTAGAACTGAAGGCAGTAGGGAAATACAAAATCACAGATTTGCTAATACAGACTTCTCAGTCTGGGTAGGGTGCTTCCTCAATGCGAGTGTCATTTCTCGATGACCAACAAGCCTGAAATGTTAGAGACATGTCTGAACTAAGCAAAGCAAATGCAGATCCTCTCTGTTATTTTGCTAACCGTGAGGAAAAACTGATGTCTGAAATTCTCTTGTTTCTTCCTACTTTTATTCCTCCACATTGTTTTCCTACTGTTCCTTCTCCTTCACTCCTTCCGCTCTAACTAATGGAAGAAAGACTCTGGACTAATGCTACAGAAGGTGGAAAAAACTATGGTTTGGAACAGGGATGATCACAGAAAAAAAAAGTCATTAATCCTTAAGGAGAGAGAATGGGAAAACTGATATATAAAGAAGAGTATAAAAAGTGTTTCTATACCTTATTGTCCCACTGAGAAAGTCTTCATTGACCAGTATAATGCTAGTTCTGGATATACTTCAAACAAAAGGTTACATTGTTTAACAACTTCTTTAGCTTTTCTCTCCCTTGAAAAGACATGGCATTAAAATATTCTATGAAATTAACCTCTCTTCAGTGAATGCAGGCAGTACATGCCTTCAGTGCTAGAGTTTCAATACCCAGAGCACACACAAGAGCCAAACACCCTGGAAAAATGGATGAATGGTGTGACAGCCACATGAGATCTGATCCTATGCACATCTGTAGGGCAACTCAATATACTTCTTTAGCAGCCGTTCCAGCACAGAGGCTGTCATCTTACAGATCTGAAAGATCATACTTTGAAAGACAGTATAGGTTTATTTGACAGGATGTTAAAAAGTTTAACTGCATTTTCCAAGTATTAGAAACTTGGGAACCTTAATACCTGGATTTTTTTTTTTTTAAATGCCCTAACTTCTAAGAATATTAGAAGCAGAGAGAATGTTCTTTGAGGAACTTCAGACACCAAACAAGCCTTACAAATTCAGGTACAGTGTCATAATATGATTAGCTTCCTAATGATTCATCTTCTCCCCTCAAAAACCTTTATCTCCTTGGCATAAAAAGGTAGTGGACAAAATGCAGTGCAAATGCAGATTACAGATTTACTTAGTACTAGTTCTTTCCTGAAAAGAACATAATTCAAGGTAAATTTCTCATGTGCTGATTCTGGGTCCAGTGCCCCAAGGGTCTTGCTTAAAATCACCTATCTCATTTCATTCACAATATAATGTTACACATAAATTGGGATGTTAAAAATAATAATAACAAAAGGACAACAGGTCTTTTAACCATTTGAATCAGTACTTCTTAAAATTGGAAACAAAGCAGGTATTACAAAAATATATATATATTTTGAAGAGAAAAACTTGAGTGCTTCGAGGCCAATGACAACATCAACAATGGGAGGTGGTAAAGAAAGAGAAGTACTCTACATAGAAGAAAGTGATGGCTTGGAAATATGGTCTGAGAGAAGGCTAGATGACAATTTAAACAAAGAAGCTTGCTAGACTTAATTTAAACAGATTCTATAAATATTCGTTGGTATCATGAAATTGTTAATAACAAACCTAATGCATCTGCTCTTTGTGCAGTTACCTAGACTACATTTCTTGACACTACTGTTCAGTAATAACCTCCATCTGCTCTGCTGTGTCTGTCATTTCTTTTGCTATAACATATTGTGACAGAGGCTTCATTTACCTAAACTTATCTTGGCAACATGTACTTCATTAAAGAGAATCCTGCAAGCATCAGTTAAAGCTTTCTTATCTGGCCATGCATAGCTAAGCTTCATAAATCATTCTTTCACTTTCCATTTTGCAGCTTCTGGAAAGGTAACATTATTGAATTCAAATCACTGGAATAGAGCAGTACTAAAATGTTTATTGACCGGCTTTTAGGCACTGAGATCTGCTTTGAATGCAGACAGTAATATTAGCTAAAGCTTTTGAATTTAAAAGGGATGTCACTAATATGCTTTATACATCACTATAAATACTGTTTGATGGCAGGCCACTTTAGCAAGCTGCTACTAATCTAGGAGAAACAAAATATTATTAGCATATATTTCCTCCTTCCTTGTCATCTTTTTTTTTTTTTTTTAGTCGTAGCATCTGCAAATAAAATATTATATATTCATAGACCCAAGACCTCAATCACAGCTCAGTAGCACAGACTGTATCTGACAAAGGAGAAGGAAATGTGCAAAGGGACTTTAAACAAACCATCAGATGAGTCTGGCATTACACCAGGACAACGCTTGATGCAAGTTACAACAGCTGTGAAAGTGCCAGCCACTAGTGCTGTTGTTCCTGATCTGTAATGCAAGAGAATTAGGTGGGGTTTCTGCCTCTGCTCAGACTGCTATGTAGGAGTCATATAACAACCAGCAGCATTTATACTGCTGCCAGTATTACCTCTTGATAGGAATCATTTGTTATTAGAATGAAAATAATGATGAGCCCATTTGCAGATGGACAGAGCTATTCTCTTTTGTGTCATACACAGAAGAGTCTCATGCTGTAATGGCTGATGAGCCAAATTACAAGAGCCAAACTATCTAATAGAGTAGGAGGAAAGGAAGAGGAAACACTTTATTTGCTAGACAAACAAGCCTTCATCAGTGCAGAATGGCATAAATTCAGATCAAATTCAACTGGTAGCTTTGAATGGATATTTTCTATATGAAATCATATCCAAACTGTTCATTTTGGCAGTGTCAAAATATGTTGGCTTAACAGTTAAGACTAAACAGATATAATAATTTCTAACAATCTGGAAACCTCAGAGATAAGTATGATGCTGGTGACCTGTATTCAGAACTCCAATCCACAGCCAGAATTTGAACCAACATTTCACACCTTCTGTGCACACACCACTGGACTCCAGGGAGCTTGAGGAGAGGGTTTTTCTGTTCAATATACTCTAGTTTATCAAAAGCAAGCATTTTGTAGCCAAGAGAGACAATAAGGAACATTAAGGACATTAAAGACACACACACACAAAAAAAAGCAGTACTTTAAACTGGATTATAATTTCCGTGGAAGTTAGACAACCTCCCATGGTGTGGAAGAGATTTGTGGTTCAAATCTAACTCCAGCAATGAACCGCACTCTAATGGAATATTGTAAAGCCCTGAGCTACACAGTGATGGCACTGAGAAGCCTCTTGTAGTAGCTGCATTTCCGCTATTAAAAATGCTGCTAAAATTTACCTACTTATGCTGTGAATAAAGTTTCATTTCACTAAATGTACAAAGTAATTAGTTTTAAGTCAATGTGAAGTAACACTGGCATACTTTTCCAACAAAAATTGCAACTTCACCTTCTGAGTAAAGTAAATCTTGGTTATTCATGAAGAACTACAAACCACAAAGAAGACAAGGAAAATTGGTAAGACAGTTCTGAAAAAGGTATAATCAGTCTTCAGGCTCTGTACACAAAAAACACGCAGCTGCCTAGGACACAATTTCCCACTTTTACCAAGCTTTGTAAAGTAAGTCCAGTACCTAAACGGAACTCTAATTAAATGTTACTAAACTCTAAGGCTTGGCTTGGCTGGCTTTTATTTCCACGCTAGCTTAACAGAGTCTGTTGCCTGTAGAATATCTACCACTTTGATATTCACTCTTTTTGATGGAGTTGTGATGTGGAGAAAAGAGAAAAGCTGCAAGAACAAGGTCACCAGCTTGAAAAAAAAAGACATACACAAAAATTACCATGTATCCCCATAGATCCTGAGTACATTCAGTTATGAATGGCTGCAATTCTTTCTCTAAGAAAGCCACAGAAAGTTCACAACTGGTTGCTTTCCATTCAGAGCCAGTTTCTGAACCCAACTATCCCCATTAATTTATATGTAAAATATGAATTATTTCTCTAACCTGAAGACTACTAGGGTTTATAAAAAGTTTTCTAACACTTAAATAATGCAAACTTCCTTGCAACTGAGAAATCTGTTATTAGTTCAGATAGCAATTTTTATCATCAAATGATGCTTTGTTTAAATGAATTATAACACAAACAATTCCATTTTAACTAAGGTATTTTTTGCTTCTAAAAGGCTTACTCTGCATCTACTGCAATTAGGACCAATCTGCAAGGTAGGTAAAATGAAACTATTATTTTTTGTGATCAAGCAAACAATTTTCTGCTGGGGATTTAAAAACAATTTTTTGTAGCTGCTTAATTATGATCCTTACAGTGATAAAGGGGAAAAAATACTGTGCATGTACTGCCTTACAGGAGGAAGAAACAGGAGTGTTAGAATAAAAATGCAGTCTTTAATGATAATCCAGGGAACAAAGAGGCAATAGACAATTATATTCAGCAAATAACAATGCCTGTCTCAAATTCAGACCTTTTATGTCATTACAGTAATGTTAGCTCATTTCATTAGTAGATTCCAAGCTTTTCAGAAACTGCAGTAAACATTCAAATAAGGAGAAAGCTAAAATTCCCAGCTGATTCTGGGAGACTGTCTTGTCTTCCAAGAACTTGACAGAAGAAAACAGAGCACACCATATTCACTCACAGTGAGGCAGTATGTCTACTTGCCATATCAATGACAAGTTTAGAAATACTAAACGCGTTAGTTTAGTATTAGTGAGTTAGAAGGGTATCCTGCTTCTCTGAATATTAACTCAGAACGCTAGCAACACACTGGATTTATAGTAAAACTTGATTAAATGCTAATGATTTTCTATAGGACTACAGAGAGTGAAATCTACTGAATGTAACTGGGTCCTACCTATAGGTGGGGACAGTGATCAGATATACTAGCTCTTGCCCACAAATAGTCTCCGAGTAGCTGAAATACTGCTGAATTTACATGCCTTCCTTATTCTCACAGTCTGCAAGCAGTCCCCTATCAAAACATGCCTTCTCTCACATCTTGTCTGGACAACTAGGGCACAGTACTTTTGAAAACGAAGAAAGAAGTTATAAGTTAATGAGCACAGATGGACTCACTTTGAAGATTTACTCTTACAGCTCAATATGCAAGGAATTCAAATCATTACATGAAGCTCAAGGGAACTACTTCATTTTCAGCAGCTGCAAACCAAATAATAGGATTCAATATAGAAGTCTTTCTATACAATGGTAACTGGTGAAGCTTATGTAATATTTGCAAAACACTTTTTGATCTCTGTGTAAAAAGATTTCATAAAGACAAAATATTATCTCTAATTATAGAAGAGTTAATATTGCACTGTTGTACTGATTAAAAAGAAGTAACCTAAAACTTGGTGGTTTTCTATAATTACACTAGCCTAAAGATGCCTTGTACAAAAATAGTTCTGTATGTAGAAACATACAGATACGCTGAAATTAACACAGAACTCAGTTGCTAAGCAGTTCAGAGCCACACAATCATTTTTTGTTTTAAAGCACAGTTAAGAGAGTAATTTCAAAGGTGCTGATAGTTCTAAAATTTTCAAATGTATGTATTGCAAGCAAATGGATCATTTTTCCTGTTATAAAAGCTGTCCCATTTCTCATTTTCAACTTCTCATAACTTTACCAAATAAAACAAACTACAGTCCTTCGCATCAAAACCTCTTTTGATTTTTTGTTTCATTTATTTTAAAAACTTCAGCCAGAATATTTAAGATATTTTTTAAAAAGAATCTTAAAGACATGTTTAAAAAGAACTTTGAAAAAAGAACTTTTCTCCACATTCAACATTTTATTGACAATATATAATTTATGTGTCAATATGTTAAAATAGGAGGTATTACTTTTGGAGAAGGCCTCATACAAGGTCTCTAAAAGACTAATGAAAAGCTCTTGAAAGCATCAAGTTCCTTCATGGCAAAAGGACTAAATAAAATGAAAGCTAGACAGACATTATCAAGCAGGCAAGTCATTGCATTTAACAGGGATTCTTACATTGTTAATGGCATTTGTATTTCTGACAGCACTGATTTCCTTTTGCATGATAAAAACCCTCTGTGTCATTATAAAAATCTTTCCAAGCCATTATTGAGCTTTTGTAAGGAAACAGACTATCTATAATGTGGCTTTTCATTCATTTGTTGGCCACAAGCAGTTAGTTACATTGTTTTTACAACAAAGAAAATGATTTAATCAAGATTTGCAGTCAGACCATCATACAGCATATGATCAGTCTGAATGAAAATAAACATTAAAAATAGAAGTCTGCTACTTCTCTGTCCAATTCCCACCCCAAAAGAAAGTAGAAGTTGCTACCTGCTGAAATTCTGTTCAAGGAGACCCAAACTGTGAGCTATTATAGTAAGCACCTAATGGAATTGGAGAGGAATGAATGGGAATATAGGTCTGGAAAGAAGGAATGTAATTGAGTGTTTAGTGACATGTGGTAGATTATTAGAATAAGATCTGTCTTGCATATAATTTGGTAAGCATCCACTGCCTTGAATGGAGTATAATACACTTTGCATCAGATGCAGGACTGTTTGATTGGTTAAAAGTACAGCTCAGAAGACTGTGTTCTGCTCTCTTCGCTGCTCTTTGATGACCATAAACACCAGAATCCGTTCTGCACTTTAAATACTTTCCCCAAAATATTCAATCTCAATAACAAAACTCCAGCCAAACAGGATTGCTAGCTTCTTCCTAAAACCAGGTAATGATTTTAAATGCAGGTAATGTACCTGCAGTTTGGGAAATAGGTAGCAAATAGGTAATCTCCAAGGCTGAAGAACTCCACATACCTCTGCAAGTGTCCATTCCCAGGGAGACAGGAAGAATCTTTTCCACAGTTATTTAATCACTGTACAGACTTTAATGCACTAGTGTTTTATCCCTCATATACCTAACCTTAATGTGGATGGAGGAGGAGAAGTTAAGATCTTATTTGTATTAATTTCATGAAATAGCCCTCACTTTCAGTCATAGCAAGCAGATATAGATAAACATCAGTATTGTTTACCAAAAAAAACCACTGTTTCAGTAGGCGATACCTTGTACTCCTTTAATAACTGAAGTCACAATTACTAAAGTTTTCTTCACGACCTTTGATTTTTCTTCATTATACCACTTCTTCCCACCCTTGATGCTTCATCACATGCATTAAATGCATGTGTCTTTCACAGTTGTATGAAACATACTAGCTTCTACTATTAAGTCTTTACTGACACCACAACACATCATGCTTCATGTTTGCAAAAATCTCCAGTACAGTAAAATGAACAAAAACAATCGCCTTTGCTTTCTGAACTGTCTTTACAAAAAGCATCATTAAAGCAATCCCACGTGGTTGGGCAAATGGCAATTGCATGAAATTAATACGTTCATTGAAGTTGTTCATACTTGAGAGGTTCCTTCACTCCATGGAAAAGAGTTAAAAGCATTTAATGATCTGGGTTAATAATAGTCAAGTTCCTGAGTCGATCAGCTGATGAACTGAGAAAATCATTAATGCTGGATAGAGTGCTTGACCTGCTCTCTCAAAGGCAAAAACTAAAAATGGCTTCCCTTTAAAACACCAAGCAACCTTGAGAGCTCATGTGAATATTTGATTGACATATTTGGTGAGTCAGTATGAGAAGTAAGACACTGGCTATTCTTCAACGTGCAAAAAAATTATGAAAAAAAATGTTCTCAGAACATCGGTAATCAAGGCCAGAATTTTCAGGAAATGTCATTGATTTATTCTCAAGAAAATTTAACAGCTCACCTCCAGTAGTACTATTTTTGTAAATCCCCATTGCTGTATGGTAACTTCGTATCAGCATTTATACTTTAATACACATTTTTAACAGAGAAATCTAAATTACCCAAATCAATGTCACAAAAAACAATCAAGGGAATTTTTCAGTGGCAAACAATTGCAGATAGAGTTTTGCACCAAGCACATATTTGCACTTAAACAGAGGTCTTACTGTGAGAATGGGGAAGAGCAGAGATGAGAAAATGCAAGTGTGACCTAAGGGATGTTACGAAGGAGGAGGGTTTTATTTTGTGGACAGCTTCAGCTTGAAGACATCTCTGGAAAGACCAGCAAGAAGATTGCTATGGCTAGAAACTCAGTATTGCTATTTTGCTAGAACTCAAGGCAATGTTACCTCTCAAATTTACTTATAAAGTACACACAGTTTTAGCCTTTGAATATTCCCATTAAAAAAGTATAAATTTATTTCTCCAAAAAGACAATTCCTGCGTCCTATATCTTTGTCAAAAAAGGTTTCTGCCTATGAAAGAAAAAAAAAAAAACAGCTCATTATGGTGCTCAAAGCTTCATCATATGGTGAAAAGCTGAGATGCTAAATAAAAAGGCTTGTGCATAAAAAAATGACTGTCAATCTGTGCCAAAATATGAAATACACTGAATGATACACTTTCTAACTTTAATCTAGTAAAGCTCTTGAACAGAAGCAGAATTTTAAACACAACACCATGAATGGTGCCAAAGTTAAAGATTCTCATTGTTCACTTAAACATATTTTAGTGACCATGAATTTGGAACCTTGGAATAGTATTAAGCACAAATCTCTAAAGTTGGATTTTCACAGTTCTTAGTCTGTATCTGATATCTCCTCCCTTTGTGAGCTAAGCCTACCTGTTTACAGAAGTCTCACTTTTGTGTATGTTAAGGAAAAAATTCTTTGGCTGCATCATCAGAAATGTATTACCTGAACATATTTTCATGCTTTGAAGATGAGAGAAGCATATATTTACTTAACATTGTTGAATCAGGTTATTACTGAAACTAATCTAAATGGTATAATATATATATATATATTGGTATATATAGGCCAGAAAGCCTAATATTCTCTACTTGTAAACTAAATTATAGTTAGTCATGACTTGATCTAGACTATTGTTTAACTTTCTTTTCTATATAGGTCTTATATCTTCATCACTGGAGTGCTGGATAGCAATAAAGAAAAAGTGTTGTTGTTTCATCCATAACTACCACTGTCAGAGTTCAAAAATAGAAAGGTCCCATGCCTGCAAACAGCAAATATTAATGTTCTGGAACAACAGAAATATCAAGCACCTTTAAGGAACAGAGGTGTTATCTATTACCGAATTTTTTAATTTATTTTTTTTAAAATTATGTTTTTGCTCCCCCAAAACAGTTTTAATTCTTATATTTTGCTCTGCATGCTGAATTTTGTTCTATCAAATTGCTGAAAACACATAGTACAAAGCAACAGCAAACATCAACGAGATAGTTATTTGCATTTCAAACATTATCTGTCAATAATTACAAAAGTCTACCTTTCATTCAATCTGCAATTGCAGGGTAGAATAGAGGACAGGTGGGTATTTCGAGCTCTGTTAAGCACTAATATTTTTAAGAGTCCCTCTGGATATGGATTTCAGTGGATGGCTGATGTGTCATCTCTTGCTTAGAAATCTTGTAAAATAATGAAAACAAAACAGCCAATCTTCTACAAAGCTTTGTCTTTGTATTTTTCTTTATCAGTAGTTAACACAGTTGTTTTTAATTAAACTACAAGTGCAGGGAAATAAAAAAAAAAAAAAACAAATTGAATGCAACAATGATCTAGACTACTGGATAAACAGCAACCTTGCAAGAAAAAAAATTCAAAAAGCAGCAAAGAAGTTAAAGGATGCATGCACTATTGCTAGGAGAAATATAATTATCAAACCACAGGCAGTCCTCATTTTGCATGAAGTCAGCTATAATTCTAGCACTGGTCAGCAGAAGGAATTATCGATAATGAAAACAACTTGATCTGGACTAATGATCTTGGGATAGCTTGGACTTGCCCAATTTTTACAGTATATTCAGGAACAGCTTAGAGCAAAATTTTAAAATTTCACAAACTGAGGGGGCTTGCTGGCTTGACTATGTAATGTGTTGTTACTTATGCACTGACCCTGAAATCTAGGACATGAGCTTTAATTATTCCAGCAGATTCCACACCAAAGAACAAGAAAATCTTCCATAGAAAGTAACTCTTGGAATAATCCGTAACATCAAGAAGGACGTAAAGGATCATAATGTGCTTAACAGAGAATATAAATACAGTACTTAACTTTTTGCTCACAAATCTTAATAACCTAAAGTCCAAAAACAAGCAAGATTTTTCCAGAGAAGAAACCTTAATGGAGCTTGTCAAGTGTTATTTAATACCACTGCTCAGCTTCCTGCTCACTGCAATATAAATCACCCTTTTTATAGTAATTTGTAAGTGCAATTTATTCAAGCAAGGACCAAGTATGAAGTGGGGAATGTTACACACAAGTACACTGTGTACACAAGTATATTGGAGGTCTCAGATGCTAGGGTTTGCACAGCATGTTCTTAGTAAGAGTCAGTGTAACCATATGGTCAGGCATATTGGGAAAGCACCTCATCTCTGCTTTTGTCCTCAAAAACATCAGGGGTTAATGTATGATGCTTCCAAATGCTCACCATAGTTGAAGGACTCAGACTTCTAAGAAATGAGGAGCAAATTAGGTAGCCTTTTGAATTTAATCTTGAAACCGAGCTTTTTTAATTAACCTGTAGTTCTAAGTAATGTTCTCTTTCCATCCTTTTGTTTGTTTTTTAGTCAGCAAAGTATTTCATTAATCTTGTTCAGCAACATGTTATTTGCTGTTAAAATTTGCTGATCTGTATAGAGTGCTTAACTGTGATAGCAAGTACTACTAATACCCATGAAAAGATAACAAAACTTGCACTGAAAAACTTGCCTTCCTCTCTAGATTGAAGAAAAAAGACAATGCTGAAACAAGCACAACAGAATTTAACTATAATACTAACCAGAGGGAAAGAAAACAACAACAAAAAAATAAATAATAATATAAATAATAATATAAATAATAAAATAATAACAGAAAAAATAAAGTAATTCCACAATATGAAAATGGGAAATGCTTTTCCAGTATATTAAAACAAAAGGTTCAGAATGGTGCACAACAGAAAAAAAGAATAAATCAGAAGCGATCAGACCACTGTAATGGAAGGTGTTTGGACAGACTGGAAATCTTTCTCTATTTTGAATGCCAGTGAAGCACATGATTGAATTTCAGTGGTTAACTTCATTACTGGGAGAAAACAGAATGATTGGTGAGTTACTGCTTAGTCTCAGACCAGTTCACTGCTAAAGTATAAGTATTAAGGAAAGACATTTGCAACTGAAATGGAAAGATTGAGAATACGGAAGACTAACTTCAAAAGTCTTGTACTGTGTGATTGAGAAGTTAAAGGCACATAAGCCCAACACAAAGATACACAAAATAATAAAAGGGAATACAAATTGGATATTACTATTTACCACAATTTATAGCACAAATCCAAACCACCGACGTTGAACACAAGCAATTTTTGAGGAGAAGGAGATAAATATTTCTACACATACATAATTAACCTGTGGCAGTTTTCCTGGAGGTATTATTAAGAACAAAAGTTTAGCGAGATTCAAAAAGGATTTAGACATTTATATGCATAATGAGAATATCTACAGCTGCATTAGATGAGATTAAAAAAAAACCATAAGATTTCAACCCTGATGCTTCAGTGAATGGTCTCTCTGGTGGGCATTAGAACGAATCTTTCCCAAAAGGCAAACTGCTCCAGAATTAGGCATTATGGTGCTTCCCTCACTTACTCTTGAAGGAACTGGTGCTGAACACTCAGACTGCTAAAAAAAAGCTATTTCAGCTATTGTATAGGTATTATTACACCATTCAATTAATTATGTGTGATAATAAGCTCATAGGATTTGAAAATTAGAATAAATCTTGTATCATCATTTCCTTTAATTATTTAGTTATAACTTGTAAGTCAATGTAGAATGACAGCTTTGCCTATACAAAAAATCTGTTTGTGTGCACCTTTCCTTAAAATCATGGCTTTTCACACTGCATCTTAGTCTCTGGTCCAGTGCCTCTGTGAAACACACAGATAATTTCATGTGCTGTGAACATTCCTGTCAAGAGGATGCACCTAAATTCTACTTTTCTGTAGCTTACCGCTCACTAAAATGTGACAACAGTTCTCTTGACATCTGTAGTGGGTAAGGTGACATCCTTTCAGTAGCACCATTAAAATTTAGCCAGCTTTTATAGCTTTACTAGGATCCCCGGTAGCCTGTTCTCCTTCCTTGCAATACATGAATGTTCTCTCATATTACATTATTTTTCCACCCATGCCAAATCTTGATAAATACAAAGACCTTCAGGTTGTTCCCAAAGGCAATAATCTCTTTTCAACAGCCAATCCAGATTGTGAGAATAGCTTCAAAAGTCAACCAAGATTCTCAAAAAATAACCTGAAAACGGGACACTTTTTACTTCTTCTATTTGATAACCCACTTAGCCCGGAAAAATATTTGTACACAATCTCAATATATACCAGTCACATGAAAGGAACAATATGTGGAACTAGGCAATTCACTATAATATCCTAAATCCTGAAACAAATGATGAGAAAAGGTTGACACGTGAAAACAGTCAGCAGTCCCAGTTTGAAGGACGGTTTCTGAACTGTGTTCTTTGACCAGTTAGTGTAAGACACAAGCCCAGTTCCCAGAGCAAGGACCACATTTCCCTAGGTGGATTAGTAAAATAGATTAAGTTTAGCATTTAAATATTAAGCTGACAAAACGTAATGTACTCTCAGTCAGAACTAATGCATTGCTAAAGCTGCTTTGTTGTTCAGAAAAAGGAATAGAAAGCCAGAAGACTGTCTCCCAACCTTAACTCTTTCCACTTATTCCAGCTCACAGAACCGATGACTAGCATTCTTTAATGAGATAAGCAAGTTTCAAAACCCTACTGCAAGGTGAACTGGATTTCCTCACATTCAAAGCAAATGCTGTTAAGGTTGTCTGTCTTAAGTAAAAGTAAAAAATTATCTCTACCTACCTCTTTCTGGCAACACTGTTTTTTATAGTGTAGAAAACTAGATCATTCAGCTACACATTTGTTTTGTTTGCAACACACCCATGAGACTAGTCTCCTTGGAAAACACCAACAGTAGAAGGATTTAACTGTAGAGATGGATTCTTTCAGCACAGATGAGAAAGTATTGAGTTGCTCAGAGCTGAAAATATTTACCAAGTCCAAGACAACCAGAAAGAACTTCTGGATGCTCAGAGACCTTAACAAGAACCAATGTACTTAATGGGCTAGGTGAGGAATTGAGAAGCACATTTTCCAACTTGCTTGACTAGTTCCCAGTTATATTTTCTAGATATAAATATACTGATACTTAGCAATCAATAGCAGAGTGGGAATTGCACTTTCAGAGGTCATGCCACACCACTAGTGAAAGACAACATCCTTTGCTACTTTTCTATAAAAGTCAATGCTTAAACATCACTGAATTTGGATATAGGTATAAATGCACAGAATACCCCTTGGATTCTTTATGAATATGTGTGTTTGTTTTTACACCATATGCCAAAGACATCTAATTTGAATTAGAGGGAAAAAAAGCAACTATTTATTTCTTTTAAAAGAATCTGGCATGCATACAAAATGTGAAATGCTGTAGATTATATTGTGAATTAACATAAATAACTGTGCTGAAAATGACTGGCATTTTTCAAGTGTATAAAGAGAACTGCTTGACTGTAGATATCAGTAAATGATAAAAAAACTTTAATGGCAGAACACGTACATGACCATATTGTCTGAATTTCGCTTACACTAGGCTCAAGCTATTTTAACATCAGGCGGGTTTTTGATTGTTTCTGTTGGTTTTTTTTTTTGTTGTTTGTTTTCTTTTTCCCTGCAGATAATATAACAGTAAAGGAAGCATCTTCACTTATAGCTCAAGGTCATCCCTAGAGACTGCTCATTCTAAACAAGTCTGTGAGTATAGTTAGGTGGAAATACACTAATTACAGGTGCCAACTGAATGAAACCAATTACTAGTGCAGACCATCAGCTCAGAGGTAGTTAGTGGTTTTAAATAAATAAATTATCATTTTTACATTTACCTTAATTAAAGAATCTAAGATTTCTTGCATCATCTCTAATCCCATTAGATTAACATCTGATTAGACAAGAATTATTTTTTCTTTGGTCAAACTTGAGTAACCACATGTGACTTTCAGTAACTTGCTATGGATTTGTCTATATTTCACTGTGAGCATAAAAGACATTTTCCTATATCAGCAATTAGGTGGTTCCATTAACCTGAGGCTGTAAAATATACATAACATACACAGTACTCAATACCATCAGATGGGCTACACTGATGGGCTTTTGTAGCAGATGTCTTTTTTTATTTCTCTGAAAGAATGTAGCTGCTACTATAGCTCAAATTTGTGATTAAAAAATGCAGCATACATCCCAGAGAGATTATCTACTTACCACTACAGTTCAAACAGCCTGGGATGCTGGATGCTCAGAGTCCCTAGCTGAATCCAGATTCAAAATTTACAGCAAGCTCCCATATTTATAATTGATGACAATATTAATTACACTCATACAGGCATACACATTATCTTCATCTCCCTTTGAGGTGTTAGATATGAATATATAGCCACAGGTTGTTGCTTGAGCAAGTATCCCTAACATATTCTTTTTAATGCAGAGGGCATAAAATTCTCATTAACAATAATTGGAGTTAGAAGCAGGAATCCCAGGAAGAATGCGTTGTCTCATTAGATATTAACTAGAAATACTGTAAAATATTCTGTTTATGCATTGTTAGAATTCTGAAATCTTTTTTTTTTCCTCATCTTTCAAATTAACACTTCTACGAATAAATCATTCAGAGCCAAATGAAAGCTCCTGCAATTCCAGAAACCATGTGCATACTTGTAGCTTCCCTAAGGATACAGCCTTCCCACTACACTGTAGAGCTATAAGAAAACTGTTTTACAGCACCTGCATCCTATGCTGCACAGGTAATTAATCTCCACTACAGTTCAGAGACCAGAAACTTCCAATTATGACATCTCTCCTCAAAATTCCCACCATACTGGAGCTCAGAAATTGCTGTTGGAGTTCTGATTCATGACAAGCAAGGTCCTGAATGTTTCAGTTCTTTTTTTCCTACACACAGAACCACATCATTGCTTCTTCATTGAAGAGAACATGGACAAGAAGATAGAGTTCTCTTTAGGAATCACGTAAAGAAGTTGGAAGAACTGCAGTCTTCTGTCAGGCACCCATCACTCCCAACAGTCACCCACAAGTGGTTTACAGCTTCATCAGAAAACTGATTCTGTCCAGATAGAGATCTTTCTGTGTCTCAGAAAGCGTGCTTCATTACACTACATGTGTCAGGATAAAATTTTCATTAGTAGCTTAAGTCCATCTCTTAAAGTCAGTCAAAGCATTTCTACAGACTTCTGTGAAAGAAATTGTTGTCTGATAGTCACAAGTAAGAAAGATGATCCTTTCAACTGCCACTCCCAACTGAGAGATGATACATGATCATTTATTTTAAAAAGCAACTGCCTCCTTAAATTTAAGATTTTTTGTGAACAGGCCATTTACCGGTAAATAAAATTCTGGGGGATTCTTCAGTATTTGATTTCCTAATCATATCCACATAAGGATACAAAGTAAGTTGAAAACAAACAAAAGTGAAGTTTAGACAAAGCACATTCTCACTCAAAGTAAACTACATTCCCTTCCTATTGCAGTTGTTGATCCAGAAAAAATATACCTTGTCCCTCTTAGAAAAAAAAATTCTACAGGATGTAAAGCATCTCAAAAGAGAATAACTGTCAGTCTCTTAAAAAAAGCAGCAGTTGCTGGCAAAATTTTGTTGCAAATTAAAAAAAAAAGGAAAAGGATCAAGCTAGACAGCACTATCCTCTTATTGCCATTTCATTGCTCGATTGGTCAAAACTGACAGTGTGATTCATCATCTTCACTTCATCTGTTAGGGTTAAACCTTTCCAAAACGCCACAGGATTGTAAAGGACACTACTCTTAACCTTATTCTTCTTCCATTAATTCTCTGATAATTCAGTATAGTTGGAGGTGTTTCACCTCCACACTGCTGCATTACACCAAATCCTTTCGCAATGTTCTTACTACTCTGTGGCACAATCAAACCTCTATTACAAACCCTAAGATCCTAACACACTTAAATCCTGAAGAATACTAGATAAAAAGAGACTACATTCATAAATATGGTAAAAAAAAACATACACAGAAGCATAAAAATCACACACAAGAACAAGAAAGGTAAAACGGGTTCTTGGGGTTTACTTCTGTTGATAGCAATGATAAATCTCCCACTAGACCTCACATTGCATTTCAGTACTTAGATTTTAGTGTCACTGAACAGTCCTGCAGCATTTAACAACAGAAGACATGTTTGCAGGACATACCTCATTTCACAATTCCTTCATATCTCCAGTAGATTCCTGGTTCAGCCCCACAGGCTACCAAGTGATTACTGATGCTTCTACATGCTTTCAGAATCTCTTGACTTCAAGCAGGCATGAAAAGTGTACAGAGCTTATAGAAGCTGACTTTGCAATCCAAGTCCTTGAAAAATAAGCACTTTCTGAATATTATACTTTGACTCTCTTCACAAAGTTAAATATTGTCTTCATTTTGACATGTCTCTGTGTAGAGAGTACCAAGATCTCTCCTATAATGCTATCAATTTCTCAGACAAGGTGTATAGTTACACATTGTTCTGGAGTTTCCCAGATATACAGTACGTGCATTTATTAGCTCGATGGCAGTTGTAGCTTACATAATCAACCAGGTGCAATAAAATCAAGCAAAACTCTTTGGCACCGATAGTGTGCTTGCTTTGCCTACCTTAAAGAGACATCTTCCAATTTAGAACTGACTACTGGCTTCTATAGTTTCATTAGTCCTGTTCTCATCACCCTACATTCAGATTAGCATGACCCAGCGAGTACTTCACACTGTATCTGCATTTTTCCATGCAGAAGAACAAAAGGGAAATGACACGTAGATATTACCACCCACCATGTAAAAGACAAATATGGAATGATCTCCATTATATATCTCCCTTACTGTTTTACAAAGAACATCTAATCCATAAGAGCAGATGAGTGATAGCATGTTTGTATTCACAATTTTATAACTAAAAACACTGCCTTGAGAACAAAAGATCTTAGTTCCAGATATATATTGCCCATACAAATGTATTGTATGTATTTTGTGTCTAAAATAAACTTTATTGGGTACGTTTTCAAAGAATGTTCACAATCTTTTCAATGTTTGTATATGTAAACAGATCACACAGAAAATGTAATATTTTCTATATAGATAGATAGATATTTTCGTCCCAAGGTTTCCTTCAATCAAAATGCCTCACCTTAAAAAATATACAACCCTTTGTAACACTTCACAGTCCAGATATCCTAATACAACTGTAGGGTCACTACCATGAAATTGAAGACCCTGTATAACTGATGTATCACAATGTTTCAACTAGCTCATCATGTTTTATCCAGAGATTCCTTCACACAACTAAATTGCATCCATGAACAGAAATACACATACGTACTTGTAAATAAATGTTATATTGCTTGAAATTGCAAGTATTTGTATATGAAAGGTTTTGTTGTTATTCTCCATTATTCAGATACTGGAAGTCTAAAGTGTGGCATTTTCTGTCCTTTCAGTACCCTGTTTTGCACTCTTAATAAGTGTCACATTTTCTCTGTCACTGAATAATTATTGGATCCATGATCAACTCCATATTATTTTCCTGCATAAAATAGGCAACATAAAATACGAACAGATGTATAAATACAATGTTTTGTATTGTATGATTCTATGATTCTATGAATGTTTTAAATCCATTAACTAGTCAAGAAAAATTCTGCTAAAATGTCATTTTTAATCACTTTTTACTTCCATAATTCCTCTGTTCTTCCAAACTAAGGCTTTTGGAAAAAGCAGAGTCTTGATACGATCTTTACACAGAACCTAATCAGAACGCATCAAGAGTTTTGTTTTGGATTCTAGGAAATAACCTAACTATGGCAGCACTCTGGTGCACACCTGCTAACCAGAACTTATACACACACATATATATATGTAAAAAACGTCTTTTACTTTTGCTTATCCACAGTAAACAGTTATTTAACAGAGCCACTTCTACTCTGTGCTGTCAGGCAGAGGAAACAGAGAAAAAGCATTACATACTCCTTATTTTGTGTGAATGTGTAATAATATTCAGCTTTCTATCACTTGAAACACTCCTATATATTCATGCTTACCATAACTACTTCTATATTCTACTATATCTCTAATGCAGTTGTTACTGTAACAATTCTCAAGGGCTAGTCCTGGCCATTTTCTCTGGGAAGCAACATAAGACACACATTAGTTCTTCAGGTCTGCGTACTTTGCTCTCTTGAGGACTTCTGCACTTACTGATCTGTAGTTTTTATAACATTAATTTGCTGTTCAGCATTCCTGTATGCTTCTGATCAAAAGCACAGATTTCCATGCTCTGATTGCATATGGGTTGTTTCGCATTCACTTTGATTATTTAACCCTCAGATCTACAATATCAGTTCTATTGACAACACCTGAAAAACAACACATTTCAGATTTGAACTAACTTTTATAATCCCTCAGTCTCAGTGGCAGCACAAAGCTATTGTATTTCAAGTTGCAAGTAAGGTTATTACAACACAAAAAATTCAAAACTGATTTTTTTTTCCAAACATTGTCGCAACAGACGTTTATTCATTTGAAATGTTGAATCTTCTACTAGTGAAAAGACAGCATGTCTTAGAGACACAGGACTTTTATATATATATATAACCACTTTTTTATTTTTTTTTCACTAGAAAAGACACTAAGGCAGATCACCAGGAGCTAAAGACCCATCACTTCCAAACTGAGCTGGTTTTGCGTTCTTTCCTTCCGCTGTCCCTAAAGGGCTGGTTCTGGTCGAAAACAAGTACGTTCAAATGTGTTTTTTTTTTTTTTTTAATATTTTTGAAGTTGTGTCAGTATCTTAAAACTTTTTTTTTTTAACCTTCCATACTATGTGCTATTTAAAATTCTGAGGTTTTGCATATTTAGTTCTAAAAGGAGAAAGCAAAAAAAAAAAAAAAAAAGGAAAAAAAAAACCAACCAAAAAAACCAGTAAGGGGAACATTCAAAAATTATCAAACTGAAATTGGATTTCTGAAAGGCAATTTTTGGTTTTAAGAGTCAAGTAATTTTAATATCAATTCCAGGAAAGTAAATTTTATGGATTTATTTTTTTTTTCCTGTTTGTTTGCTTTTTTCCAGAAGTACCCTGATCTGCTCTTTGGAGAGAGAGATAAAAAACAGGCTTTTCAGAATGCCTCCAGTTGGCCATTTTTAATGTGCATTTCATCAAATCATCTTAAAATTATTTCATTGCATGACTGCTCATTCCAGGTCACAGCTTTGGCTGAGTCTACACACAACTTATCTGCTCCAAGAGCCTAATCAAAATTTTGAAATATTGTCTTATAAGAAATCTTCTGCTTTCAACTTCATAATATCACACTTGCACCGGAGAGGAATTAATTAGTTTGCTATTTTATGTAAAGGCACACAGACTTTGGCTTTGGATGTATCCAGTACACAGTTTTGAAGGCTTGTACACTTCTGTGAAACTCTACTTCCTTGTGACTCCAATCTTCTTATGCTTTTTCAGATGCCAAGGTGTGTTGAAATGTTTACTGTTAGTAGATACTTCCTAGGGAAGCAAAGTCTTCTCAACCCCTTAAGACATTACTGGTGCTTAGTGTTTGCATATTTTACTGAGGGCTAGACAATGTCACCACGACACAGTCTAGAACAGCATGCTTCTGCACTGGAGCATTTCACAAGAGTGACTGCAAATTAGTCAGAGGCAATTCCATCCTGCTTCCTTGTTGTTATAGAGAGAAAGTAATTAGCTGCTGGCCTATACCAGCAGTAAATCATTAACCCTCCTGCCCCTAAACATCAGCTCAGCTGTGCCAGCCACTGAATTGCAAAGAACAGAAATATATCACTGTCCATCTTCTACTTCCTTTGGTCTAGAGAATCATCATATGGGTACTTTCATCGACTCCTGAATAACCAATCTAAGAAGTCTTCTTGAGAGTACTGGGAAGGATTTGAATTTGTTCATATATGACATCCAAATCATAATGTGGTCCTGGGTGACTACAAAAGCTTTCCAGTGATCCTGAAAGGGCAAAGCTGCCTACACCCATGCCATGGTTAATATACACCATACTATGGTAAGTCTCCAGGTAAAAAAAGAGGTTAATAAAGCTGGAGCAGGATCTGGAGCTGAGTTTTATAACCACTGCCTCGTGTTATATTTGTTATATATCATCCAACTATATCAGGTTTTTGATTCTATCTAACAAATGCAATGCTTGCCATTTAACCTATACAATTCCACAAGTCTAATTTTGAGAAACACTTAATTGAAGTATTTCTTTTGATAATCCTCTTACATGGTCTTGAAATGCATGTTGTAAGAGCAATTTTTCTTCACAGCTATCAGCTGAGCAGCAAAGTAGGACAAACACATCCATCTAACTCAATGGGCCAAACATAAAAATATAAGCCCTTCACAAATGCTTGTAAGAAATCATGTTTTATCATTTGAAAGATGGAGTCATTGCATTGGCATTAGAGCCTATGCATTAGATCAGACAGCAAATGAGATATTGATAGAACTATTTTGAACACTCAATAAGCTTTCTAATGATTGATAGCTTTGAGCGGACTCTGGTAATATCCATGTCTGCACTTGGAAACTAGAGATTGAAACTGTAATGCAATATTCTCTTTGTGGAATTCATAAACATAACTCAAATTTAGGCAACAACTCCAGCAGCAGGATTTGCATGGAGCTCTTCATAGCAAAAGACAAGAATGACAACAATTTTCACTTGTTTTAATATTTCCATCTAAATCTAAGCAAACCAGTGTATCAGAAGATTAGATCAGGGAGGGGGAAGACATGAGAGACTGAGCAGAAGAATAATCTCAGGAATCAGAACTTCTCCATGGCCATTGTGTTCAAAACATCCTGTAGATTAATCCCACTGATGCCAATAGAAATTGAAACAGAGTAAGTTACGGGATACTTACTCTGAGTAAAGAACCAAAGTTTTCCCCTATATATAATTTTCTGTAATGTATTTAAAAATAAAGTGGCCAATTGCCACCCATCCATTAGTCCTTTATACCATTAAAGAGGGGAAAAAGTAGCAGAGGAGAAAAATATGGCCATGACTCACAAGAAAGAAATTTTGATAATTATCAATGTGGTCCTAAAGTTGCTGAATTTTCAAAAACCATGCATTTCATACCTTCCCACCATAAACTTTATTCATTCATCTGAAGGAGGAATCCAACCCGGAACTACTTTAAGAATATTCCTTACCTTTGTACATTTTTCTCTTTATTTCTTCTAGCAGAAAAAATAAGAAGGAATTTTATTTCCTTAACCTTTATCAAATAATGAATGACATTAAAGACACTATCATTTATCTTAATTTAAATTTTCAAGTTCCAGGCTGATGGCAATGCTCTAAGAGAGCTTCAACGTGAATTCAGCGTGAGTTACAGTCACATATAAATGATTATCAACCAAGTTTCCCTTCAATTTCTTCTGAAACTGGGTATAGTGGAAGAGGCAGACTAGAAGTCTTGTCGTTTGTAAACATTTGTTTTCCCTTGCAGTCTTATTGAAGTACTATTCACGGGGGTATTGGCACACACTTGCAAGATGTTTGCAATACAGATATTAGTAAAATAAAACAAAATACATTAAGATTCTGTACATAGAGAGGAAGTCCACAAGAATTACTTGATCAATTAACTGTAGTCTGTTGCAGTTGAGATTTTAACAAGTACTAATGCAACTTTAATTGCCATTAAGATCAGTGATGCAGCGACACTTCAGTATCCTCAGGCATATTCCCCTTCTGCCCTCTCTTCACCTGACATGCATTCATTTCTGTCCCCTCCTACACACCACAGTCAATAAAAGTGTGTGTATAGTTAGGGATTCTCTTTGGAACCTCTGGCTGTCAGCAGAGGTAGCTCTTCTTTCACTTACTTGCTACTCTGCCAGTGTGAGTCTACAGTCATCGATAATGCTGCTCTTGATTTATGCAGTCATGTGAGATTAGGATCCATACCTTAAATGAACACAGTTCAGCACATGTTGGTTTATTGTCATAACCTACTCAACCACTCAACCAAAATCTCCCTCACAGCTAGTATTCTGTCCCAAGGAAGTGGTATCCTTTTCCACTGCAGTGCTTTAATCAGGTGTTTAATATCCATTTTTCAGCTACCTACTTGCTCTCTCTTTTCTGTCTTTCCATAAAAACTATGCCTGAACTATGGTGTTTGGACTTGAATAATCATCCCTAAAGAGCACTTTGTGGTATTGAGACAAAAAAAAAGCCCATTTTTAATTTATATTGTACAGGCATGTGAAGAAAACTGCTTGAAAAGTTAGTTCACTACAACACTACAGTTGTAAGGTACTCAAACTGGAGATACAAACTAGTAGAGTATCCTACAAAGCTATGGGAAAAGAAGCACACTACCTGCTGATGAAGTAATTTAAGACAAACAGTGAGGACAATAAAGATTTTTGGAAACTAACTTACGCTGTGCTGTTTGCTTATTTTTATTATACTGACTGCTTGATCTAATAAAAATTTAATGAACAAGCAAACATTGCCATCTACTAAGGTATCATGCCTTGAGAAATGAAATAAAAGTAACAGACATATGTTAAGCTTTATTCCAACACCTGCATATCACAACATAAACAACTGAAGACTGAGAAGGTCCTCAAATTATATAAATAAAAAATAGGCACAAGGAAAATCAAACAGAAGAAAACCTACCCAAATGGGTAAATTTAATTTTTCAGGTTGGGAACTGAAAATGACTTTGGCCAAATCTTTGGTTGTTAAAAATAATTTAAAGTGTCCATACCATGTGCACTGTGGTGATTCTAAATATAAAAATCTGGATTTTTATATTCATTGGAAAATAGTTCTTCTGTACCTAGCACTGGCCTTTAAATTTTTTTTATGGTTGCAGAATGGAAAAAATAGAATCATAGAATCTTAGAACCATTAAGGCTGGAAAAGACCTCTAAGATCATCTAGTCCAACAATCAACCCATCACCAGCACATGCACTAAACCACATTCTTAAGTGCCACATCTACATGTTTCTTGAACACTTCCAAGGACAGGACTCCACCCCTTCCACATGATTTGGAAAAGGGAAGAAAAAAAGCTATAATGGATGATCAATTAGGCTTAAAACGACTCTTCTCCCCAAAAGGTTGCTGGTGAACATTTAGGTCTGTATTTGAAAAGTACAGGAGTAAAAATTTGATTAAAATGTTAAAGGATGATCCTCCAAAAAATTTAGCTTGACACACTGCAAGCGGGAGAGAAGAGTTCGCGTTCTCTGTTGAAGCATACTGGTTACATAACAAGGCCTTAAATGAAAAGGGTTTCTGATTGCCCAAATGTCATCTTCTTACTGCCAAGCTATTTTGCCTGAGTAAAACTTGGTTAAGAGCTACATATGAAAAGGTACTATTTGATATGGCTGTGCACTAGGTCTGCACTGGAAGCACAACTGGCTCTAGATAGAATTCACTAGCTCACTTGAGGTTTAATTCTACCTCTAGAGCTCAGTACAAGCCATTTTATTTTCATTTTAACTCTGGGAGGAATTAAGCAAGCTTGGCTAATTTGCAGCCGTTACAGAAGGAGTGGTGTGCCCATCCACAACAGGCAAGACCCTCTGCCTGCCTTGCATGTATATGACCATAAAGGACGGTGCATATCTGCCATGAGATATGTCATAGTCTTCATTTCAGCTTAATTAGGTATTATATACAGAAAGAGAAGAGAGATATTCTTGCTTTAAGTTTGTCAGCAGACTGAAGCAAAATTGCAAGTCTGCTTATTTTCACAATAGATGCAGCCTTTAACAAACTTACAGCTTTTGTTAGTGGGCTTCACAAGTTTGTGAAATTTTATGTAGAATGTCACAAAAATAGATCTGTGAAACTCATCAGCAGAAGTTGTAACTTATTAGAAACTACACTGATTCAAGGAAGAGAGACAAGAAGGTTAGATAGTTACTAAATAAAAATAGCTACTATCAACCTAGTGCATCTCCTCAACACAAAATGTCAGTGAGAATGAAAGTATATGAAGTACATGTATCCTTACCTTAGTCTTACCCTTCACAGCAATTACTGTGATGAACCTTCAATGTTACTTGCTAGGAAATTCTTGTTTTATATTAAAACAAAATGTTTATTTTTGCCCTAGCTACTTGAGAGTTGTACAAGAACATGAAACTTCTACTCAGTAGAGTTAAATGGCACAGAGGACTAATACATGTGGCGAATATATTGAAACGTGATTTAAAATTGATGCAGTGCAATGCACTGTAATTTAATTACCTGACATTCAAGCAGACAAAATTCGGGAAACGCGGGAAGTGTCACTACATAATCTTAGCTTCAAATCTGATCAGCTTGTATCATCAGTACAGGCATGGCAGCGTCAGAGGGCGAGCACGTTGTACAGGAGCTTGGAGGAGCCTGAGTTCCGTGTGCTTCAGAGCACAGCCATGACACGCGCCACCTGCTCCCTCCCAGGTCTCACAAAGACCTGATGCTTCTCCATCCCATTTCAACTTTGAAAGCACCCCAGCTGTTTGTTTGTTTTGCTAGATGTTGCTTGGATATAGCAGAAAGTGCTCAAATACTTGCCTTGAGCACAAACAGCACGGAGATGGGTGAAGACTTTTTCTTTCTTCTCTCTTCCCATTTCTGCTTACAGAGGGCATTTGGCCAGCACATCGGCAGCCTCTCCTGGAGCAAATCAGCTTGCATTCAGGCAGCAAACTGCACGGGCCTCGTGCAGCCCAGAGATGTCCATTAAAACTTCTCCGAGTCCACCCAGGGGTAACACTGGCTGCTTTTTACAGATTTTTGTGCCTGGTGCAGACGAGGCCTCAGGAAGGCCACGCTGAGGACCCGCTGTCATAGGAATGCCGCCACAAGCACGATCCTGAGATGGCGTCAGGTGTCGGGACACGGCAGCCTCGTGCAACCTCATGCAACCTCAGGGAGGCGCTGATTTCCCGCCCTGCGGGGCAGCTCTACGTTGCTCAGCGAGGCGCGCGGGTCTTAGCAGCACCGTCACCTCTCCACCTCAGGAGCAGACCAGGCCTGGATTACGAGCACACTAGCAGCCCCTGCACACATGCAATGAAGAGGCAGTGTGTGAGCACACAGCTCAGCAGGAGCAAGGTTCTAGGCACATGAAGCGCGCGGCGCGGGGACAGTGCTGCTCTGCTCTGTGCTCTCCAGTGCTCCCAGTGCCACTTTGTTTTTCACTGTTCCTTGGAAGTACTGCAAACCACACAGGTATTACTCTGCTTTTTATCTCTTTTGTTCCTCAAGCATTAGGAAGGTCCTTCAAAGAAACTCTATCTCCTTCAATTAGATTCAAGGCTACTTTTTTTCTGTGACTGTTATACTCCCAAAAGAAAACTTCAAAATGACTTTTACCTGGGCTTTGAGCGCTGGCAAGGATGGCGGAAAGAATGGAGAAAGCTTTATGATACTCAAGAATTGCACCTGCGTTCAACAAAATCTCTTCATGCAATCCCATCTGAAGATACCTTCACAGCCTGCATCATGTATTTTGCACAGTAAACTGAAACAACACGCAAAAGCAATTTCAAATGTTAATGTAAGACTTCAACTGGTAGAGACATTAGATGTGATTTTGGATTCACTCTCATTTATTTTATATGAACTCTCATGTGGAGAATTCTTGAATCAGCTCACAATGCATTTCAGTCCTATCAGTTTGTTACAATCTCCAAAATTTGGCACAATCTTTTGCTCAGCTCTATTCCCGAGTCTCAGAGAGAAATATCAGTAAACTGAAGCAAGACACTTCTTCTATTATTTTGGGACTGCTGAAGGGAAGTGAATGACATATTTGCCCAGGATCTGTGTAGGAAGTGGAAGACATCCTTGACACATGCCAACTCCTCTGTGCAAGAAAAGAGATTTCCACAAGCAAAACTCAAAAGTAAGTAATAGCTATCTATGTTTAGGTGGTCTGGTTTTAAGTGCTGAATGTTCTTTGGATTATTCATTGGTAATTATGGTACTGATCCAAGAAGTTTTGATTTTGACCCCCCCATTTTAGACTCAGACATTCTAAAACATGATGCATAGAGCTGAAGAAACAGAGATGCAGGAAAATAGGAAAACATTTCTAACCGTAGAAGGAAGAATCAGATCTGGTCATATAACACACTGAATAACACCAGGGTATTTTAGAGGAGGCAATGATATCTTCTGCAAATGCTGCTGGAGGATACACTGCCAAGTTATTATTATTTTTTGCAATGACATTTTGAAAAGAGGTTTTCTTAGATAATCCAGACTAATGATTAGTTGGACCAAAATGGGTGCCTGTACTGTTTCTTCTGTACTCACTGTCTTTTGCACTCTATGCTAGTTCTGGATCTCATCTGACCCTATAGTAAACCAATTTGGGGAACCTAACAAGTAGAAAACCATTTTCTGTAGGTTTCCACTTCAGTTCCATGAACTGGTTTCTGCTCAGTCAAGTCTCAGAGCAAGGGAAAGGAGCATGGAGAGCAGGCTGTTTGACTGGCTTAGTTTTAAAATGAAGCCTTTATGCCACAGTCAACACAATTGTTCCCAAAAGCCAGAGACTTGTCTGGTGCAAACTGGTAAGACCCCACCAGATTTCTTTCTTTTTTTCCCCTCCATCTGTGGTATTGATCCATGTGGTTAGAAACTCACTTAATTTCAATCCTAGTTGATGTACTTCCAAGCCAGAGTGCAAAAAAGAAACTGGGACAACAAGCAGCAGTGAAAATAAATAAATGAAGAATGTGAAGTTGGTTTAGGTTAACATATCTACGCTCATAAAATCAGTTATGGGTCTGTGTGCTCTTTTAGGCTGTGAACTAGCCAAAAAAGATGCTATTGCACCTTGTTCGTGGATTTTTTTTTTTTTTTCTTAACTGCACTATAAAGGAGAATTATATTTTGGAAGTAAAAACCCAGAACAGAATACCAATTACTTTCACTGTTTGGTATTTCCTTCCATTCTATTTCAGGCTGCAGGGTTTTCTTGTAACCTGAACTCCAGTCTTACTAAATTCTCAGAATTTTATAAGAATGTTGTGATAAATCTTCCCTTGCAGTTACTGTAGTCTATTTGAAATGGAGTATTTTTTTGTAACCTTCTCTGACCTGTTGCTCATCTATCTGCTTTTGCTAAACATTATTTTCTGAAGAAAACAAGTACTATCAGTATATCTGATCACAGAATACTGTCAAGGCAAAATGTCTCTGCACTGGCTATTTCAGACCTATGGTATTTTATGACAAAAAATAAAGAGTGTGTGAGGAAAGTTTGATCTGATTCCACCTAAATTTTGAGAAAAATAATGTCTCAAAAAGGGTGTAGAAGTGAGCAACAAATCTGTTTTCAGACTTTCTGAGCTCTCAACAATATGTTTTCCTTTTTTTTTTCCCCTGGATAAGATATTTCTAAACCAAGTGTTAAACTGGAGGCACAATAATTCATAAAGAATTTGTGCCTCCATTAAATGTTCAAAATGCCTGTTCAGACATTTTAAGCATGACTTTTTTTTCTTCCTCTACAGACTACAATAGAGTTACAAATAGGAAGCACAGCCAAGAGAAAAAGCAAACTGATCTTAAATTTATCAATTTAAAACAGGCTTCCAATTAATAAAATGCTGGAGACCTGGGGGTGATTTACATTAGACATTGTCAGCCCTTGGAAGAAGCAGTGCATTTGCTTCTGATAAATTCTTCACAATGCCTAACAAAGCATCACTAGGAATATCAATAAACATATAAAGGAAAAAGTGGAACTCACCAGACTGGTAATAGAGTCTCTAGCTACCAAACTCTTCTTGCCAAGAAGCAGCCTTCGTCTTCTGAGAAGAGATTGTCTTTTTGGAGGTGAGCTCGTAAATGAGCCCAGGGAGGGATAGAACCTAGGTCAACCCCTTCCGGTCAATTGCAATTCTGGTAAATTGCTTGTACCTCTGCTTCCTGGGCCAGCCACCCCCTTCACCAGGTGCTTAGTCATCAGTTCAGGGCATCAGTGATGTAACAGCTCCCTTACAGACATATTGAACAGAACATCAGATTTTTGTAGTTGCTAACAAGTCGATTTTATGTTATGATTTCTATGGCTTTATTGGTTCATCCTTAAGGAAAAGACTGTCCACTTGTTCTAATTCATTTTATCTTTACCATGCCACACATTTTCAAAATTTCATAGAGAGAAAATTGTATCAAGAATCCCAACAAGGCACTAGGTATCCTCAGCTTCCACAAGTTCAATAAAAGTAGTAGAAGCTCCCCAGAGCACTTACCAACTTAAAAAGCTTGAGAACTCAGGCACTGCTGTCATTTACATCTGGAGAATACCGCAGATTATATAAAGATTTAAAATTGGAGGCCTACCATATGTTTAGTTTTAAATAATGCACACAAATGCGTGATTCTTTCACACAGAGCCTTTACTACTAATAGTGATTATGTAATGGCATCCATTTATACAGCCTTGCAATCAGCTGCATCAGTGTTATCTGTCACATGTATGGTTTCCTGGGCTGCTTCTTAAAGATAATGTTGATGGTATTACTTGAAAACACCCGTTTGGCTTTTGGATTCCTCTTACAGATTTTTGTTTTTCTACATGTAATGCTTGTTTCACTCTAATATGGAAGTGTTTCTTCAAAGTAGATCTATAATAAGGTAGTTTGGATTGTGCGCCTTAGCACACTGTTAGTATTGGACTCCCAAGGGCAGTATGTGCAGTGAACCACAATAAAGATGTTGATGGTCCATAGAGGGGCTGATGTGACAAATTACTAATCTGTTTTGGAGGCTAAGTAACTAAACTTTTGCCAAGGTCTGTTTATAACATTTTTATTCAGCATAATTCTTGTAGTTTTAAGTATGATATTTGTCCTATTCAGTGTTTGATGTGGAGCAGCTGAGGACTGTTTGAGGAGCAGCTGAAGGTACTGGGATTATATCCCCAGGAGAAGAGAAGGCTCAGGGGTGACACCATATTGCTCTCTAACTATCTGAAGGGAAGTTATGGTGAGATGGGGGTTGACCTCTTCTCCCATGTGACTAGTGATAGGACTAGAGGGGCTAAATAAAAACCATTATACTACTGAACAGGTCTCTGCATCTGCAAGGAAGCGCAAAACAGTAAAACCTCATTGTGG
>JANHGO010001388.1:0-34545 GCA_024606505.1 Aquila spilogaster
CAGTGGGGCACTTCGGGGAGTTCGATACATGTGTGTCAGGGAAATGTAATGGGGTTTATGCTCCCAATTCTCTCAGGTATTTTTGCAAACCCCATCACAAACATATGCACAGCATCCAGCTCTCTTCCCTCAACAGGCAAGCTAGTGAAGGGTTAGTCTTAGTTTTGGTCTGTAATGGAAAATAGGGAAAATGTTTCTTTTACCTTTAAGAATTGGTCTCCAACACCTGGAGCGCCAGATATGAGTAGGATCATGCTGTCGTGAAGGCTTGGATTAGATATTTTCTGTGCTTTCTTTTCCACGTTTGGCAAGTAAGTAAAAACTGTGTTTGAGTTAGAAGTTTGCCAGTGCGATTGAAATTTGCTTTCCAGGTATCAGAAGGATGTCATCCCACGGTGCTCATGTAAATACACAGGTGGCTGTAAGAATACTTGTACCTCTTTTTTTTTAATGTTTGCTCTGTGTTCATCAGCATTTGCCCACATTATGCATGTGTCTTTCCTTGGGGTATGATAAGAGCCAAGCAAGGAGCAGGGGCTTTACTCTGAGCTGCTGCACAGTCATTCTGCCAAAAGCCTCTGCAAATACACCGGGCTGCCACCACAGCCCTGGTGCACGGCTATGGCACGGCTGTGCGTGGGACAGTAACCTAATGTATATTTGCCTCATTTGCCCCATATATCAGAGGTGGAAATGATTCAAGATACCTATCCTTGAGTGTGTCAGTGCAAAGGTACTGTGCTCTCTTGGGTATCTTGGGAATGCTTGACAAAACATTCTGTCTGCTAATTAATAGTAATGCCGCTAGACTCAAGGCAGCCTGAATATCCCCGCACAGTACCACACTGTGCCAAGTGGACTTGGCCTTTATGTTTTTGCCAAGGGGCCAACTCCTGGGAAACATTTACTTTCCCACCTGCGGCTGCAAAGTGACGTGACACAGATACCAGGTCACCCTAGCAGGGCGGCTTCAGTGTCATCCTGTCCTTGTACAACATGTGGGACAACACAAACAAGAGCTATTGGTTTCAGAATGAGAAAATAGGAGTTACTTTTGATTACACTTTGTTTTGCAACTTTACTGAAATGTTCTGAGTAGAATATACAATAAACGTTGTATTCCAAATAGAATACAATAGTTTTAAAAGTTTAGGCTAGTACCTATTCTGTCCTTCCTGCTTTATTCTCGTGGCATAACAGCAGGACATTGCAAGCTATTTGCGGGCAGGTAACAAAGTGGCTCTCATACTTCTCCGTTTTCAATCCTATGTCTGATTGTGAGTCCTGCTTTTGCAAATGAGCTTCTGTTGGGCTCAGGAACTTGTCATAAGTCTTCTAAATTGTTGGGACAGTTTCTGACACTTGGGAGTTTGCAGCTGTTTAGTCTCATACGCTGAAAAATCTGAATTTAAAATTTGCCCTTTCTGTTAAAACATTGTTTTAATTGCAGAACACTTTTTAAACTTGTTGCATTATGTGTGGACATGAACTGCACAGATGTTTGCAACTGCAGCGCTGCTCATTGCTTTTTGCAGCCTTGCAATCAGCGCTGAACTCCAGGTGCCTGTTGGAACATGCAGGGTCCTGCCATAAAAATGCTGCTTTCTGCTCCCTGGGATTGTACCACCAGGTGGCAGATGAAGCCAAGGAAAGAAAGCGCTAGCGCTGCGCTGGCTTCACACAGCTTCCCTTCAGTAAGTAGAAACGGAAACGCTCCCTGCATCAGAATATTAAATAGTATCACTCTTTAAGGGGTGTCTTCCTTATTTTGGATTGCATGACAGAGTAGTACAATCAGGTCAAAAAGAGAGAGGGAAAAAAAAAAAAAAGAATGGAATGGAATCACAGATTCTGCCACACAAATATACAAATATATGATATGTTTACTAATCTGAAATACATATGAAGTAGGATGAATTAAGTCACTTTGTGTGCTAAAATTTAAACAGCTGAATGACTCTATGGAAATATAATGATCACTAACATGAAATAGTCTATGCAGATCAACAGGCTCTAAAACCCCAAATGGGTGTTTTGTCTGGCTGGGCAGCAGTTCAGAGCACTCTATTCTCCTTATTCCCCTTTCTCCAAGAAGGCAAGAACCTTCTTATAGTCATCATCTGTATTTCCCTGGAAGGTTTCTGTTGCAGCTGCTGTTCAGCACTGCATGATGTTGCTGTGGGACTGCTGAGACAGCAGTGCTGCGCTTGCTGTATTTTGCATTTGAGATTCTTTAGTGATAACAGCAGCAACAGACCTGGAGCCTGAGCTCTTAGCCTCTTCCTGCCAGACAAACTGGTTGGGTATTTTGTTGTTGGATTACAGGGAATAAGGTCAAGCCTAATTTTTTTTTTTTTCTGGATGAGATCAGTTCAAAACTGCAAAGTAGGATTAATTGAAATGGGAATGCCTAATCATTTGCAAGATTATGAATCTGATCCTATATTGCAGTCATGGAAAGGGGCTATTTTTCCACCACAGCATAGCAATAATGTGTGTCATTTCTCTTGTACCCACGCTAGCTTCTTTGGATGTGCTTGGGCCCTTATTTCAGCATGCATCATTGCTTAGATACAAACTAGACAAAGTTTGTCTGTTGTGGAGAAAATGCACAGAAGGTAGAGCACCGTGCTGGTGGTGTGGCCGTGTTTTCTGGGAGGAGACTGCTTGATACAGTCCTTGCTGCCCTATCCCCATACCAGCCAGCAAGGTAACATGGGACTGCAAATCCTACTGGGACCTGCCAAGTCATCTGTTCTGGTCCCCTGTAAAGCGAATAGTTGTGGCACATAATAGCATGGGTAAACTGATCAAATTGTGCCTTAAAGGGACTGGGTTTGACTCACTGCTGTCTCTTTTGGAGGGTTAATTTGAGCTTTCCTCCTTGGATGGTTAGAAATGTAAACGCCCTCTCCAAACCACCCTTTTCTTCCTCTTAGTTGTTTAGTCATCAGTCATCCACTAGTTATAACGTGGCAATCTCCAGTGAGTACTTCATAGCAAATGTCAGCTTGATTTTTATTGATAAATAAGGAAAAAAATATAAAATTACGGTTTTTTTACAAATTCTACTTGTAGTCCTTTTGCTGCAGGTCCTACACCACACTATGAAGTTGCTCTTTTAAACTGACACCCCACAGAAGTAACTAATACTCTAGCGGAGGTAAGGTCTTAGCTGGAATCTCGGAGGAGCTGTGTTCCTTTATGCCAGGTGCTTCTAGGCGTGTGCTGAGGGCACACGAGAGACATAAATCAAAATAAAGTGGAGATTAGACACAAGCTGTATTTTCCTTTTATTATAAAAACAATAAAACAAGTTAATATGCAACTAATAACTAGATCGTAATAAGAATTAGCTGGACACAGGTTAGGTTTTCAATATACAACTCCGATTTTATTGTAAAACCATAAGAATGATTCTGAATCACTTAAACCATTCTTGAGGTAGCAAGAGGACAGAATACTGAAATTTTAATAAGAACCGTGTAAATTTTAGGGAGTTGTCATTACAAATTCATGTAGGCTTTGGGAAAAAGAGTTAAATGCACTGGTGCTTGTGGAGAAAGAACTACATTTACAAGCAGATTAACCTTGTTTATAATTGCAAGGCAGTAAGCAATGCCACTGCTGGCTTTTGTCTGCCTGTCAATAATTGACATGGGTGACATAAAACCTATCGACTCAAGGTCAGTTGTTTGAAATCAATAGAACTCAGCAGGCGATTGGAGATGGGCATGAGTACGTTCTTCCACATGGGTTTTTTACTGCCTTTTGTGAAAATGGTGCCATTTCGAAGCAGAGAAGTCTCAGAATCAACTTTATTTTTTGCACCACTGCAGTTTTCTTGGTGCGGTACTGTTTGTTTCTGGCACCAATAATTAAGGATGTTTTTAATAGTACAGTGTATTTGGGTATCTGCAATATTCACAGCTTGATTATAAGCAATTGTGGCATAATAAACAGTGAATATTCTAAAATTGTGCAATTCACAGCATGATTTGTTTCTGCATACTTGTTGTTGTGAATTCCAAGTACGTAAGCGGTAATATGTATTAGTAAACGCTGAAATACTATTTTGGGAAAATTGTTTATTAATAGTAAACTGACATGCTTCACGTTTCAGGTCTAGACTCAGCAAAATATAAATGATAAAACATGTTAAAATGCTGGAGTGGCTTCAGTTGCTAGAACTCATTTTAGTTCCTAAAGCCCAGCATCTGGAAAATGTTTCCTTGTCTATGACTTTAAGGGTCTGATCCTTAGATGTCTCATGCATTTGCAAGTGATTGTGTTACAGAAATTAAGAAGTTACTGCTCCTCAGCTGGAGTTTAGTGATTTTCCTCCTGATACGCAAATTGGTATATGCTCACTGTGGGTCCATTGCACTGCAAAATAAACCAAGCTCACGCACACGTGACTTGTAAATGTCTCGTGGAGGGAGGTAACTCCTGGTGAAGAGGCAGAGCCTTTCTAAATAGCTCTTTTCTACTACTTGTAATTATATGACTCTACAATGACCAAATCACACTTAGACACAGTATTTGACTTTGAAATCTGACTCTGCTTCTAAATTGCCTAAATCTCATTACTTACATAATACGTGAGCATGGGCTTAACTTGCTGTGCTGAAGAAGGGATGAGTTAAACAAGGTCTCAGTCAAGTTCAGCAACAGAAAATTCAAATCCAGCCCTTGATTAACACAATTGAAGTACAACTGTAGTCACATTATGGACCACAGTGTTTGCAGTACTGTACATCTTCAAAACCCAAATCTCAATGTTTTCTTCACTTGTGAAAATTGCATTAGGAGTAGCTGGTTTCGTTGACCCCAACTAGAATATCTTCAGTATTTTTCACCAAATCCAGATATCAAACAGTGAGCTTTTCTGAAATGCAGATGTAAAGCTTAAAATTTTCAAAAGGTAATTATTTCAGAATTATTAGCAAATGTAATTCTTCTAAGTGCTTTTTATACTTGTAACATTTACGGTACATCAATAATGCAGCTTATTTAAAGAAGAAAGAAAGTATGGTACATATTCTACCTTATGAATGTTGTTGAGCTATTCATATTGCAGAATGCCTTACAATAAAGGGTATCAACTAAACCAAGCACCAGGCTCCTGTGGCTGGCGTAATGTACTACAGTATCCTGTTACAGGCATTCGTTGTAATTCTAGGAGGCAGAAAATAAAATTTGACACTCAAAAAATAATAAATTTAAGTAAATCATGTAGGAGAAATGTACATTTATGTCCAAGAAATGGTTAGATGTTGCCAGAACAATACAGCTACATTATGAATCTTTAATGATCTCTGAAAGTCATAATGGTCTGTCACTAATGCCCATTAATGATCTCTCTATACCGCGAGTATGGGCTTGATGTTTCTGGCCAGTACCTTAGAGAATACTTTAAATATGCCTTAAACTTTCTCTGATCTACTCCCTGTGTGTCTGCTCCAAATGTAGACTGCAATTGTCTGGGTAGGAGCAGCTTGTAAGGCAGCATGGCTTTGGGGTTAAGAAAGTCTTATTCAGGTAAGATGTATTTAAGCAATATTTTTACAGGAAAAAACTAGAAGGTATTTCCTGGCAACTAATCCACTGTAGAGATGATAAACTGCGTAAAGAAATTAAAGCTTAATATTTATTAAGAATGTGGTTGTTCTTTGACTTCATGCATTTTCTTTGGTAACTCTGAAGATACACTATTTAAGAAGGAAAAGGCAGGTCTTACTGTTGATTCCTACTGATTGGAACTGTAAATATACTGAATATGCTGCTGAACTGGCAAATTTGTCCTGTTTGAATATGTATTTCAAATGTCGCACAGGTTGATTTTATGGCCTTTTAAATGTCTGTGCCACATAGTTAAACTTGTACCCAAGCTTTTTGTCAGGTATAAAGCTTGCGTTAAAGAAAAAAAAAATGATGAATCCAGTTCTGTTCTGATTGCCTTTCATGAGAGTACGGTGCCTAACATTAACTGAAGACAATCTTGTTATGGTGGTAATAACTTGAAAATATTTTTAATACAAAACCATCAGCATTTCTTTATTCCTTTGCAAATGTTTTAGCTAAAGGCTTATGATGGTGTCATTTAATTTTCTTTAATAATGAAAAAGTGTGTTCTCTGCATTTGGTACGTGAAACAATCAGATTACTGTAAGAACCAACGCCCTACGGCTAGAAAAGAAAAACAAATCCAAGGACTCTTGGAAAATGCCCCAATATCAAACAATAATCTGAATAGGCAGTGTGTACAGAGAGTTAGATATTAACCGTGTGAGTTAGATATTAACTGTCTGGGTCATATATCATTCTTTATTAGAAATAACTCAACATGATTAGTAAACAACTTTTATGACATTGCACGCGGCATCCATGTTTTTCGTCTCTTCAAAATTAATACAGTAAATCTAAGTAAGGCGTAGAATGTGAAGTAAGCAGTCTGCAATGGTTTTGGCATGTTAAAAATGCATTTACAAACTATAATCACTTAATATTAAACCCAGGTTATTAACAACTAAATGCCTCGCTCTTTCGCAAAAGCGGTCAGTTTTTATAGCACGCCAGCGGTAAAGACGAGGTGGGTCCGAAACCCTCAACAGATTTTGCCGTCGGTTAGCTTTTGGGGGGCATACGTCTCCTAGCCGCGATGCCCGACGCTGCCGGTTGATTATGGACCTCGACGTTTGGTTGTAGGCTCGGAGTGAGGGGCCGGGGAGGCGTCCCACGGAGCGGGGAGGTGTCGCGGGGTGCTGCAGCGGGGCGGGATGCGGCCCCGGCGCGGCGCGGGTCAGCACCGCGGACAGCGGCTCCGGCCCCCGTCCCTCCCGCGGCTGTCGGCGTCCCCGGGGCCTCTCCCCTGTCCCCCCCCGTGTGTGTGTGTGTCCCCCAAAGTCCCCTCTGGGGCCATCCCAGAGCCAGGGGGACCGCCCCGAGCTCCCGCCACATCTGAAGACACGGCCTTCAATGCAAAACCACAGCGGCTCTCCCTGCTCGCCCTGAACCCTGCGCTTTCAGCTTCGCTCTTAATTACAGCCGGAGGCAGCGCGTACGTTTGCTGTAATTAAATATCACCAGTGACCGAAACAAAACCGGGGAAGAAAGTGAGTGACCTTGCTGGGGCAGTTACGAGAGCTAACTCTAGGTGTCCCTCTTGTTTCTGGGTTTAGCAGCAATTTTACACGCTTGGCTTTTCGACTGCAAGTCCTGGAAATCTGTCCCATTTGTTTGGTTTGTAACTATTTACAAATTAATGTTCTACAGCACGCTTCCTGTACAGGAAACTCTATACTTTGCCAAAAGCCTCCTGAAAAGTCTTTACATCAGAACTTTTTAAGTAGGCTAAAATTTATGGCAGTAATGGTTTAAAAATATAGTCACTGAGTAAGGCATTTCATATATTACAGAGCTGGAAAAACAAGTAAAGGACTGAGGGAGGTGGAAGTTTCTCCCAGCATTAACAGCTCTACTCTGATTCCTTGGTATTTGTGCATCTGAGCATTGTTGAAACATCTTGGGTTTGCTCATATTTGCAAGTCAGGAAGAAGAAAGGCAGAAAAAAATGCCTGTATTTAAGTGTCCATGTCATGAATGTAGAGCCCATATTTGCAGAGGTTTGAGATGTCCAACTCCAGTTACAGTCCAGAGGAAACACAGATACCAGCAACTTCTGGGAGCCATATCTCTTACTCCAATCGTGTGAAGGGAACTGCCTGGGAGTCCCTACAGGCCTCGCAGAGCGCTGCAGAGTTTCATTAATTCTGTGTGGCTGCGTGTTTTACCTGTGCAGCTGTACATATAGGTGCCTTTTTATAGTTAGACTCTTTAATCTCTTACAACTGCCCCATATAGGAGACAAGAAAATCCAAGGAGGTCTTCTTTTATGGTTACATGGAATGGGCTGAGTGGAATCGGTCAAACGATAACATTGAAAGATCAGCCAAGATAACTTCTTACAATCCAGCAGGCTTAGTTCTGTGCCTTAGAATCTAATTCTGCTCTTTGTCCTTTCTTTCCCAGCAAAAGCTCCCAGGGCTTGGAATGTTGTGTTGTAGATGAAGCTAAACTAAGTTTATTTGTTTGTAAACAAGATTAAGTTGACCTCAACTGAAGGATAAGGTCATTGAGACACTGATGTTTTTTGTGGCTACTGCTCATTAGAAGCATGTTGTAATTTTCAATGAAACAATGAAAGAAGATCCTGGCAGGAAGAAGTGGAAAATGAGAATGATAAACAAAGGGAAGAGGGTTGACGAGAGAGGACAGAAATCCTGATGATATATCATCATCTGCTAAAAATGGTGTCTCTCTGCTGTAAGTTTAGCTCAGCATGATTTAGCAGTATGACTGGAGACTTGCAAAGGCCATACATATGGACTGGGAATTTAATTAAAATCATGGCATTGTATTTGTATCTACTTCTGCAGCTTAATCTACTAGTTTCGTGGAGGTTTTAGGTAGAAGTGCAGCTACAAGTTGGACAGTTATCTGGTCTCTGTACAAGCAAATGTGCCCTTATTGTAGTTCAGCTGGACTTAAGTGAGGAATAACAGTGCCTAGCTCAGGCAGCTTCATATCTGTTTCTCTGGTTCCTGAGTATTGTTTCCCTGCATAGCAACAAAACCTTACTGTGCTTTCCGATGAGGTCTGAGTCCCCAGAAATGTACCCAGCCGCCTAATGCGAATATTGGGAGCAGCAGCAGATGTTCTGCTATTAGCCTCCTTCTCTGAATTGTCTTCTCTGAATTTCTTCTGATTTGCTTATGTAGAATTTGCATACCCAATTTTTTAGTCTCCAGACCTATTTAAACCCAATACAGCAAACGCCAGCTTGTGGTTCTCGTTCCTGTTTTGCTAGCCAATGTTACTTGTGAGTGTTGTTTGCAAAAAGAGTGCATCTAACTTATGCTAATGAATTCCCCTCTGTTTACTTGTGATAGGTTGTATTTTTCACCTAAAAATCCCTGTGTGATTTATAGATGTCACCTTAGCTCTGCTCTTGCCACCAGCAGCTCCTGCTAAGCCTGGAGTTGCCATGAGGCCAATTGCTGGAATGTATGCGTGTGGGCGAAGTGAAACTGTGCGACGACTTGGGCTGGTTTTATATTCACATGTATTACTGAGCACTGCCAGAAGCAAGTCACTGAGCTACACGGACCTTCATTAAGTGATTACTTAGTTTTGATGATGGTAAATATTATTTATTATAAAGATGCATTAGGTAGATTATACTCTCAATCACCCCGCAGTGATAGTTCAGTAAGGTAGAGGTAGTGTTTTCCTTCATGCAGCTGTGAAAATAATGGTGTTTTTTTGGATAGGAATTAATTGCCATCTGGAGGTGCCTTTCTCTCTTTTTTCTTGGCTGTACAGCCCAGATATTTGGCCAGATGAGCTTAGATAAACCTAACTTTTACATCACTGAACTTAGGTCGGATATGTCTTGTTACGTCGCTATTAATATCATGACTATTAGATGGTGAACGGAGACAGAATGCAGAAGTTTGGGCTCATGGCCCTTTTCCTAATCCCCAAGGATATACCCTCCTTCTGGTTACTGAAACTGAGACCACCATTTTTGCTCAGGAAAACTGGTTCCAGTTCCATGACAGTGAGTGGAGCAAGGCCCCACTTGCACATTTGCAGAAGCATCGGCCCAGTGCAGGGTCTGACTCCAGCTCCTGGAGAACCCTGCCTCCATCCAAGACATGGCACTTTTTGCTCCAAGTCCCTTTCATTTGTGACTAACTCTGTTCACATTCTCATTTGTCTGTGTGAACTTGGTGCCATGATCTCAGCAGTCAGGTAAAAGTCACAGAAAACCATTGCCAGGCTCTTCTGATCCCAGCCCGGGTAATTTGGTTTCATTACTAGAAAACAGATGGGTCTTCCATCATTAACACAGCAATGGGAAGCAGCAAGCTTGGCATCCATCACATGATTGCAACGAATTGGGCTCTGCAGTTATGTGGAGTCAAGCGGTGGGGCAGAAGTTAGCTTCGAGCAAAGCAAGGACCATGGCTGTGAGAAGCTGGTAGCATGGCTGTGAGCATGCTCGGGTGCAGGTGGGAGGGGGAGAATTCTCAGAGGGTCCAACTCACTGGAGACCCAGTGAGTCTGTTTCTGTCAAGCTCTCGACAAGGGATGAACCATCAGATCTATGAAAAGGTGGAAAAAGATCCATTTGAGTAACGTGACAATCTCTAGGCAACTTGCTTTGGGTCTGTGAAGGACTATTTACGGTGCTTTGTCATGTGTAAAGTGGCCTTATGTTAGGTTTGACAGTGGCATATAGCCCACACTTCTCATGTGTCCCATGCTGAGATGTAAATATTTCAGGGATGATATGCTGTCATTTACATTGATGTTTCTGAGAGTCATCATGCTGAGAGGTGAATGAACAGATACTTCTGTGCATACTGATGTGGGAGTATTTTTTTGCTATGGCTTTGCGGTGGGCAGAGAGAAGTCGGTCGGTCACTGCTGCAAGTTCCTGGCTCAGGTTGGGCCCCCCGAGACACCGGAATAATGTGTTCCCAATTTGGGAGCCCGCAGAGCTGTGGGAGCTGATCTCTTCTGTTTGTTCTGTGACCTTTCCCAGCTGATTGGCACTGATCTTTTATGCACCGGATAGACGATCTTTTGTGGTTGACATTTTGGGATGACTGAATATGGATTAACCTAGGCAAAAATATTTCCATTTTTCTACCTTCAAACAATGTCCTCCTTTTCCAAAAATGCCTGCACCACCGGGTTAGATCAAATCCAGTTTTGACTGAGACAGTGCTGTAAAGGAATTGGAATTCATAGCTGGGAAGGGGCAGAACTGGGATTTCTCTTATCAGTATTTTCTCTGAGAATCTGAGAGGAAACTGGTGTTCTTGATGTGAGATCTTATGGCCATCCTGAGCATTTAGCGGGGCATGTCAGTCATGAAGAAGAGGCCCAAAGTCTTGTCAGAGTCAGTGAACCTTGTCCTAGCAAACTTGTGCAGATCTGATAAGAGAACAGGATTAGGATATGAGAACCTTTTGTAATGCATCAGGCGCAGAATTATTTTTTAAATATCTCAGTAGTCTTAGTGAGATGACTCACAGGTTGAAGACAGGGATGTGTTTCTCTGCTTTGCTGGATGGGGGCCAGTTTTGGCACATCCAGTCCTGTGCACCGATTGTACCGGGGGTCTCTTCTGGTCTTGAGATTCGTGATTCTGTACTCTGAGAAGACAAAAATCAACCAGCCACCTAATCCCTTGAACAACAAGTGAGCTCTTAGATAAAGTGGGTCCAGGTGACATGACTACAGTAGTCTCACAGGAATTTAATTGGATTTTTTTCCTGTTACTGAGCAGAGCTGCACAGTGCACTTTTGCAAAGAACCATGGCACAGAGACGCACAGGAACGTCCATGTCACTATTTACAAGCGCCCTTATGTTCTCGACATAAAAATACTTCTGTTTACAGCAATACAGCTCATACAAAGGTCTGCAGCTGATTATTGAAGGCAGACTTTACTATTTAAGGTTAATTTTAAGGTAGCCCAGTTGGTCTGTTGGCTAAAATATCCTCAGATGTGACCTCTTGGTCTGCAGCTGCCTGAAGGCCCAGCTCTTTCTTCCACTAATACCTTTTTCCACCTTGCACTCAGAAATAAACATCTAGCTGACTCTGAATTTGGCTCATATCTAGGGTAAAACTAGGCTTTCAGGGGCAGTGAACTGGACAGCAAACCGTGCTCATCCCCTGAGCAGAGAGCACCCAGACACTCGCCGTTCTGCAGCGCTCGTGTCCAGCCGCGGAGCTGGCTGCAGAGGAAAGGCTGAGTCATTTCCACGGGATGTTTCACGGAGGAGCTAAGTGATGCAGGGCTTGGGTCTGAACAGCTCTGTTTCCTGGTGAATAGTAATTCTGTTTACTTAGAAGAGGAAAAAATCACTGGGGGCCTCAGTGCTGCTGTGTCATACCTGACTGGATGAAGTCTTGTTTATCTCAACCTGAAAAGAGAGAGAAGCTATTCTGGTGGCACTTTTCAGAAAATAGTCCTCTACTTTTTGGGGACTGTAGGCAGTGGAAATAGTCCATAGATTTGAATCCTGAAGCTTTTTTTTTCTGCTTGTTCTGTAAGAGCAGTTAGCATGTTACCCCAGCAAGAGCAAGAGAGCCTCGGGAGGGACTCATGACATCCCATGCCAGGCTGAAATCTTTTTGTCACACCACAGCAGCTTCAGGCTTGTACATGTAGAGGGGTGGTTTGGGGTTTATGCTGGGCTGAGTGAGGTCTGGAGCTGGCTTGTGACTTTTCTTCTGGTCTCAATGTTCATGCAGAATTTGTTCTGCCCAGCATCTACCTGTTTATATAGGACCTACTATAAATCTTTCGATACTTGTTTATAGGGGAAGAGGAAATAGCTGAACATGCTGTTTAGTCTGAAGATGGGATGGTTTGACCCAAGGTGCTGGCAGTAAGTTCCTGCTTTATGGCAACACGTCGTGAGAATCGTTAATGCTTCTACGGGGCACAGAGGAGCTTGGGTCCCTCAGCGAGTCACACGTTGGGCTCATGTGCCAATCACCAGTGCGCTTGAACAGGGAGCCGGAAAGTGCTGTCTCTCCTCCACCTGTTCCCTTCTCTGACAGCAATGCTGCACCGATACGCCGCTCTGCGCTCGATCGCATCTGTTGACGTTCATGTGCCGAAAAAGCACAGGCCGTCAGCGGTGGGGGGAAAGGAGTTCCTCCGCTCGCAGGCTGCAGCTGGCAGCGGGCGTGCTGCAAAGCTGCGGCGGCTTGTCAAAACTTGCAGCTTGTTTCATGACAGTGAGTTCTGGAGCTGGCTTGTGACTCTTCATCTGGTCTCGATTTTTGTGCAGCGTTTGTTTTGCTCCGCATCTACTTGCTTATCTAGGACCTACTGTAAATCTTTTGCGCTCGGGATGGATTCAAACTCCTGGGAAACAGCAGTGGTCTGGGACCTGCCACAGCACAAATGGTTCGAGGAGGGTGGTGAGAAAACCAGAAGTTTTGCCCTTTCCTCTAATGTGGTGAAACAGCCACCACTGCTGCGGTTTGGGCCAATGATGGGGGTTTGATGCCTTTTCTTGCAGGAGCCAGGCAGCAGGGGCAGAACGCACTCTGTTGGTTGAAAACCATGTCCTGCGTTAGTCGAAGAGCCAGTCCTGGTTTGGGGGGGCATGGTACCAAATTGCAGGCTTTACTTTTGCCCAATCCAGGCAAATTCTGGAGGTTCAAGTACATTTTAATGATCAGAATCATGGAAATAATCATCAGCATAAACTCAACAGATGACGGGGAGGAAGAAATATAAAACAAAAGTGGGTGAGACCTTTGTCTGCTTCAAAACAGTGGAATTGCTGCTGGGTTAGATCCCAGCTCCAGGTAGATCATGGCACTGTCTCTGACAGTAACTGTACAAGTCTGTCCCATGCTGATTCCTTAAGAGATGCTTAATTATTGATTGAAATGGGGCTGGCAATTTACGCTTTAAGTGTGCCCCGTTATAATAATCACACACAAAGAAAGAGGACGGATGTTCAAGGAGTGTCTGGTTGTCTTCTACATTCAAAAAGCCACTTGGAATGTTATTTTATTTTATTTTACCTTTTTAGCATGGTGGGGAGTGAACAGCTCTTGCTGTTCAAAGAAAATAAAGCTGTTCCTTGAGATTTTTATATCTGTAACGCTGAAGTAGTCCAAAGACTGGTTCTGTACCAAAGTCGTTTTCCCAACAAGATCTTCATTTTCATGTGCCATTTATAGTAAATGAAGACATGTTTGTAGGAGTACCGATAGATGGAGAGGTTGATCATGCAAAAAAACTGGAGGACTGTTTTTTGAAACTTAAATCTGATTATGCATATATGCTATTTTTATTCCTCTCTTTAGTTATCTGTCAAGGAACATTTGTGCAAATGAATTTTCATTATGGATTTTAAGCATGCAGGCTGGAATGCTGGCAGAAAGATATCCTAAATACTGCTTTTATATACTGCTTTTCCCCAGAATTTTCAAGGTTAGCCAAATTCTGACTTCTGGTTGGTCATTGTGAAAATGAAATACCATCTGACCTATAGGACAGATCACAATGAAGCAGCTTTACTTTGATCTGAAGATCAAACGCTGCTTTCCAAACTGGGAATATTTATAAAGTAACGGGTGAGTCTCAGGAAAAACAAGTCTCACTCATGACTGTATTGGAAGTGGAAAGATGGCAAAATTCATAGTATGTTACCGGTGAGTTGAGTAGGATGAGTTATTACTAATAATATCCAACTGGCTGTCTCTTGGGTTGGATTTCACATGTCTTATGTGGACTGGCAGATGAGGGTAGTGGTGGAACTTGTGAATTACAGTTATTTTTACCCTACTGTTTAACCCAAATAAGAAATTAGGAGTATTTATTTAACATGTATATGTGCATGCCATGAAGTACCTCATAAGCAAAGGTGAGTGTGCATATATACCTATACCTGTTGGTGTACATGTATACATATACTTCTTGCAGGAAAGAGGTATTGTGGATGGGTATGTGGGGCTGCCAAATTCAATATACCATGTCAGCTGTCGAGGTCTCAGGCTGTGATGGCACACATTGTACTTTCAGTCAGACATCATCTTAAAACTTGTGCATTATGGGCATTTCGGTTATTCAGGCCTGGCCACACAACATGTTTTATTGGGGCAGAAGTTTCCAGTTGGAGGAAACAGATTTGGACCCATTGCGAGCTGTTTCTAGTCCAGGGAAGGACTGTAACGTTTGCAGATGAATAGTGAACTGCTTTTGAATTGGGCTCTTTGAAGTGAAGGTATTGGGTGGCATGGTTTCCGCTGCGCTTGCCTGGGCCCACAGCGTGCAACCCCAGGGAGGGAGGAGAGGACCGCATGGCTTTGCCGAGGGCGTGTGGAGGAGAGGAAGAAGGGGCAGGTATCCTGAGAAGCCTGGCTGAGTCTGAAAGTGCACGAGAAATCTGGTGCTGTCACACCAACCCACCTGCATCGGTTCTGTCTCGATAGCCCCAGGGGAGCCCTGGGGCTGGCCCAGGGCACGCAGGACGCAGCTCCCAGGCTTGGGTGACTGAAGCCTGTTGCCATCGCAGGCCCCGCTGAGCTCAGCTCCTGCAAGGAACCAGCCCACAGCTTCCCCGTCCCGCTCACGGGACATCCCGCCCTGCCTCAGTGCCTGCAAGTGCCTGCGAATCCCCTCTGCCTCAGGGATAAATTCTTTCAATAGTTGTTTGCCTTGAGGGCTGCAAATCTCTGTTTTGTTTCTAGCCTGAATTGGCTTTATTTCAGGCTCCAGCTGTTGAAAGCATGCTGAAGAGCAGGGGGTGGGTTGCAAAGGGACCCCCAGGACCTCCTGCTTCCCGTGTCCTGGGGCGTGGATGTGTGCAGGGTTCGGTGTCCGCTGTGCAGGGCATTAACCAGGCTCTGGCACCAGGCTCTGCTCCCAGCATCGTGGCACCGCTGCATCTCCCTGCCCTGGTACCACCGCAGCCTGGCCCCTACTTAACCAGGGGTGAATAAACCCAGCTGGCATGAAAGCCTGGCCTCGGGGGACACAGAGGCACCGTGGGGGGACGAAGGGAAGAGAGAGAACATGGCAACGACAAGGAAATTGCTCTCTCTGAGGATTTTCTAGTCTCTGCTAGAAAACTGGAGCTGAGTGCAGGGCGGGGTGGGGGGGGAGGAAAGGCAAGAGAGGCAAAAGCCCTCTAATAAATCAGTGAGGCAGGGAGGGGGCCGTCCTGTAAGGCTGAGGAAAAGGCAGGGGGAGAGCTAGGGCTGGAGCTGCCCTGCTTCTTCCCCGACCCACCTTCCTCCTGCCGGCCAGGTGTCCCCACTCGGCTGCCGAAAACCCGGTGCCAGCTATTTGCTCATCGCGGTCACGTTTGTTTGGGTGTCTACGCCTCCCCAGGAGGCGGCTCTGGCAAAAGCAGGTACCCGCAGCCCGTGGGGCCGGCAAGGGTGGGCAGCTGGGGTGCACCGGCTCCCACTGCCCACCCTGAGCCCCTGCCTGCTCGCTGCCTGCACCCGGGGAGGGGGGGGACCCCCCTCCGCAACTCTCCACGCAGAGAGCCACCGGGCAGCTCTGCCGCTCGCTGCCTTGCCTGGGAGAGGAGGAGGAGGAGGAAGAGGAGGAGGAGGAGGGTGGTGATAAGGGGCTCGCTGCGTCGCCTCATTTCTGTCCCCAGCGCACAGCATCCGCTGCCTGAGGACTCCTGCTGCGGCAGTGTCGGCGCTGAGCTGCCGGCGACCGGGCGGGCGTCGGGGGAAGCTCTGGCTGTTTACTGTCTGGTGACAAGTGTTGCAATGCAAAAGCTGAAGGCGTCCCTGGAAGGGAGGCTGTGCTGGCAGCGGTACCTGTAAGGAGCGGAGGGGAAGAGGCTTCCCGAGGCATTCGGCAGCAGAGGCTCTAGGCATCGGCACCTCCTCCCAGTGTCTCCATCGCCACTTGCTTCGGATCTCTTCTTAAGGGAGAAGAGGGGAAAAAAAGGATCCAGAACCCCCCCTGCAGCTGGACCAGCCCCTGCTGGAGTCTAACAGGTGTTTGCTGGGATTTGAATGGGGAGGGGACGGGTGGGGAGAAAAGTTAACTGGAGAAATTGGGGCTAGGAGAGATGCAATGATCTTGCACCAAGTGGATGTGCCGTGTCTGCATGCGAATAGCGCGCCTGGAGAAGCTCGGAGGGATGTCTTGCGAGTGATCTGCTTGATCTCCGTAGAAACGCTCACCTCTGCCTGCAAACTTTCCCCTGCCAGAAGTTGGGAGGAATAAAAAAAGCATCAGAAAATCAAAAGGGGAAGATCTCGGCGGACAAAAACGCTCGAGCTAAACTGTTGCATCCCGACCCGGGGCTCCGGCGCGAGCATCCTGCCGGTGTCTCCCGGGCTCCCGAGCCAATTGGCAGCGGGTGGCGTTGGCCAAGGCGCCCGGCAGCGTCCCCGGCATTGGGGACGGGCCGAGCAGCATGCTGGCTGCGGCGCCCGCGGCCGGCGAGCGAACCCCGCGTGCCTGACCCGTCGGTGGTGCCGGGGCGGTGGCGGCCATGGCTGCAGCCATCGCCAGCTCCCTGATCCGCCAGAAGAGACAAGCCAGGGAGCGGGAGAAGTCCAATGCCTGTAAGTGTGTCAACAGCCCCAGCAAGAGCAAGGGAAGCTGCGACAAGAACAAGTTGAATGTGTTTTCCAGGGTCAAACTCTTTGGCTCCAAGAAAAGGCGAAGAAGGCGACCAGGTTGGCAAGGGTTATGTCTTTGGGGGGTCGGTTTGTTTAATTTAATGCAAACTGGGATGTGTATCGGGCGTGGGGAAAGGGGGACCGGTGTCTCAGGGCTGGTAAAATGAACGCGCAGGTATTGCCACTCCTGGCACAATCTGATAGACGTGGGTACCCCGTGCCAGTCCCTTCCCCTTTCACGTTCATCTGGTTTATTTGGATAACACACACCATTGCTAACTGTGCCTCACTTGCACACCCTTGTACCGGTAATTCAGTAGTCTTGTCTCTCTGTTACACATACACGAACACACGTGATTTATTTGTGGGGAAGATGTTAGCAGGGGAAGTTCCCACACATACACCTCCTTCAGTTGTATGTTAAATAACTTAGCGGTCTAGAGATCTGTTTTTGTCTTCCTGCTTCAGAGAATGCCTGTGCCATGCTTTATTTGCTGATTGCAGACGAGGCTTTTTGCTTTTGCTGGCATCTTCCAGAGTTTTGCTTCAGCGCCCTGTTCCTTTCTAGGAATCTCATACATGCAGCTGCCCTGCAGATACGATGCTCTCTGTGTCAGGGGTGCAAAAGATCAGGCATGAAGAGTCAGTCCCTGATCTGAGTGGGGTTTTTGTATGTGGGAGGAGCAAAACCCTCTGGTAATGTTGCTATCCCTTTGCTGTGCTGAAACATTGATGCCGTTAGCCACTTAACCTGTCTGCCTTTCCCAGCAGCCATGGAAGAGGTGCCTCACTCGCAGTTTGCCAACAGCTTTGGGATGTATCATGGCTAAAAAGCCAAAGTGGGAACTGGATTAATTTCTTGTCAGAAAAGTTGGTAGATAAGAATCGTGCATCCGTCAGTACCCTTATCAAAGGTTGCTAATAGGAGCTAATATACTTATGCAAACTGTTGTAAGCCTTTGCCTTCAGCTCCTACTAAAATGACGTACAGCAGCAGAGCTCCCTAATGTCTTTGATTACAAACACAAGGAGTCTTATCCAGACATTGGCTCTTGGAAATGACACATCATATCTTCACAGTATGTTTATCTCTGAATTAAGTAAGTTGTTGTGGAGTGAGCTGCGGAGATGCATTGCCTCCTGACAAGCATAATTGTGTGAAATGACTACAATGCAGATGTCATTGGGATTCAGTGGAAGTAGACCTTTTTTGCAATTACTCCTGGTGCATTACCTAGATATCTTAAATGATAGACTTGACAGCAGATCTGTTGCTGTATACTTTTTGGTCTAGAATGATCTGAAACTGGATGAGATATCTCGCTTTCTAACTGTGAATCTGAGGATGGTTATGAAAAAAGGAAATCTATCCAAACTATGCGTTGTTTTGATCTTTCTTCTTCTAGCTGATGAGGTAATTACCTCAACCCTTATGGTAATATTTATTTTGCAGTTTGACACATTGCTGGATTTCAGGGTTCCCCCCTCCATTTTCCATATGTTCATTGAGTAGTTTATCACTTCGGATGCTCTGTACTCTTTGGAGCAGTGAGGAATGGGGGTTTGTTTATTAGAGCTGCAGCAGTTCCTGTGCTAAACGTTTGCTGCTATATATTTAGGCTCTCAACTGTCACTATGGCTCTTATTAGCGCTATCGTAGTAGTCCTCTTTTTCCTCTCCATTTAAGAACTCACACCTTTTTAAAGGGCAGAATACACTCTTTGCCAGCTCATTTCCAATCTTAAATGAGATAGGGCTGAGCTCCTGAGGCCAAGAAGCACGCTGTTGGAATTTGTATTCACTGGACGTAGATTTTACTGTGCTACCTACCTTGCAATCGAAAGTGGCATTTAATCATTTTGGCAATTGATTTCATAGACATAAATTTGATCTCAACCTAAATGAAAAGTGTTGCAAAGCTGGCTGCCCTGCTTTTGTTTTTGGTCTTTTTCATATCTCAGCCTTGAGAAGAAACCCAGAGATTTGTTTTTAGCATCCTGCTCGCTTGGAACGGCACATCAGGATTTCCCACATTAATCTCACTATTGTTTTTTTACAGAGCCTCAGCTTAAAGGTATAGTAACAAAGCTATACAGCAGGCAAGGATACCACTTGCAGTTGCAAGCAGATGGAACAATTGATGGAACAAAAGAGGAGGACAGTAGTTATAGTAAGTGACATGAGAATCAATGGTGTGTTTGTGAACTGTGGTGTCTTATTCTTCCCATCTAGGTCCGTTCAAAATTGTTGTCCTGGGATGACTGAGTGAGTGGAAGCGGCACTGACACTGTGCTCACAGCGCAGAAGTCTTTCAGACTTACTGGGTCTGAAAGAAATGCAAATAAAAATCACTTATAGAAATAATGAACCAGAGGAGGTAATGATGACACATATGACAAACAAAGCAAATGTTATCTCCATGGTAATCTAGAGAAGTTCATTGCTGTCCTTTGGATTTTATTAGACTTTTTTTTTTTTCAACAGGGAAAATTTGCTCGCCTACTCAGTGTGCCTGAAATAGAATAACGCTATCTCCACTCTTAAACAGGGGCTCATTCAAACAGAGCCATGTTATTTTACACAATGAGAGTTCATCATAATTTTAAAGTTCACATTTCCCTATTATTATTTTTTTTTTACCCCTTCTGAACTTAATTATACCTTCAGCTTTCATGCAGATTTCCCTCAGCTTTTCTGTGAAAAAGCTTTGGATGTTTTGGGTTTGTTTTTTTTACAACTTCAAGAATTGGTAGAAAACAGGAAAAGATGACTAGACCATAGATTTGGTGTGTGTAAATAAAATGTTCAAGAGTTTCGCATAGTTGTACTGTTTAGCTAAACTACGTTTCTGTTCTAAAAAAAAAAAAGTTAGGAGGCGCAAGGAGTTTGAGAAGGTATTTCAGGCCACTTAGACAACAAACCATGAAATCCAACAGGCAGACATTCCTTTTAATTATTAAAAAGTGCTGATTTAAGTGCCATCCTCTTTACATGAAAAGCGTTTGCAGGTGAAACATCATTTCATTTTGCAGGGCCCTTGAATATTGCAGAGTAAGCACTAGATGCAGTAGGAAGTAGCATATCTTAGTTGTCCGATCGCTTGCTCCCACCCTTTTCCCGCACCCTCTTTAATCCTTTTGGTATCCCTGTGTTAACTTCTGAGTGACAGAAGGGAACTGGTTACGCTGCTGGAGGAGGTCTCTGCTGCAGCCACGGGAGGTGCTGGCCTTAGGGCAGCGCACAAGCGTGGGATCTGTAGGGACACCTGAGCTCCGGCTCCAGGTCCCGTCCTCGCCCACGGAGAAGATGGCACAAAGACCAGATCAGCGCAATGCTGAGCGGCTGCTGCCATCTTACTGAGTTCTCCTCAGTGCAGCCACAAAATCTACTCTAAAAATGATCCGTATGGACCTTAAACATTGACTTTTCTTTCAAGTGAATGGTCTAATATTTATGATTTCAAAAGTCAGTACAGATCGTTCAGGATTGCAGGGTAATTCTGTTCATTATCTTAAAGAAGAAGAAATAGGCAAACCTTACTTTTTACATCAAAGCATGATATTGTTATAAACTTTTAATATACCAGAGCAAATATCTGAAATTGCATCTTTTTTTTTTTTTCCTGATTGTTTCATTTAAATACTTTGCTTGGAATCCCTCTAATAGGGATTCTGAGATTCAAAACAAGATAAAATTTATGGAAATACAAATGTGTCTGTTTCTAAGATACCTTTGTTTTCACTGCGTCCTTAAATTTACCATAACCTATTAGATTACAAAGCAAATCATAAAAATTCCTTGTTGCTGGATACCAGCCTTCCAAAATGCTGAATACTTAAATGTAATGGAAGTATCCCAGAAATGGTTGCAGCTGGGCTGCAGTATCTAAGTGTTCAGAACAGAGGAGGGTTTTATCATAAAAAACCCACATGCTTTTGTATATATTCCTCTTTTATGTAAGGTAAGTGTATGGACTGAATGTCCTGCAGTCCTGAATTTATTTTAATGGCAATATTTTTAATGGAGCTAGTAAGACAGACTGATTTATACTGTGGATCAGTAGGGAGCTCCCTACATAAGGGGCTTCCCCCAAAGCCTTGCTCACATGAGTATTAAGTGGATCAGGCCCTCTAAAATCCTTTCTTCCAATATCTGCAGAGATATCTTTCATTTAGCCCATATCCATGCACTGCGGGGAAGCCACAGGAGTTGTAGCCCGCTCCAAAAGCAGGAGGACTCCTTCTCCAGTCCGTTCTCTCCTCCTTCGCACCCCTGAGGGATATCATTGCTGTTCCCTTTTGTCACCTTCACTGAATATTTGCTCTAAGACTATTTGCTTTGCAGTGCAGTGTGATAATAAAAACTCCCCCTAATAGGAAGGGGAACATCCTCAAATGCAGCTGTGGCCAGCAGAGCGGTTGCACGGCGCTAGGACTCTGCAACTGCATTTTTTAGAGCAAATCATAACCATAGTCCACCTGGTCTCCAGACAGAGCGTTAGTCAGCCTTGTTTAAATTTCAGAATTTGTCTTCCCTGTTTACGGTAGAGATGGGGAGAGGTTGCAGCCCCTTATAGCCAGCTGCTGTTATGGGCTCCTGACAGCATCTTGGGCCCAGGGGTCCACCTTCTCCATCATTTTCTATCTAGAGCTGAGTGGGATGTTTGCCTGAAGATCCCTTTCGGCTTCTGACTTGGGAGCAATTATTTCAAGCTCTGCAGACCCAGTGCTGCACGCAGGGTTCACAAAAACAAGGTTGCATCCACAATTGCAGAGAGTTTAAAAGAAAGCTGAGATTTTGGAGCACAGTTTAGGCAGGAAATGAAACATGGACTTGAGGAGCCATACCACTCACCAGACCTCAGTTTTAGCTAAGAGTCTGTGTGATTTGAGGAGGTGCCTTGTGGAAAGGATTTCCTGGCTGAGAAACAGATTTTGACTCATTAAATGTGTTAAATAGGGCAAGGTTTTAAATCAAGGCAAAATTTATTCCCCAATTTTGGCAAGACAAAAAGATTTCAAGACTTATAAAATAGGGAAATATAGGAAATGATATCCTGTAGAAAGCATACAGAGATCCAGGTGGCCAAGCCAAGGATGGCAGAGACCTCACACTAATGTATATGTTCATAAATCCAGCTGTGGCCCACTGCCTCTTATTTTGCAGCTCTAGTTCTCCGTCAGCTTGTATTGCACAAGGGCTATAGTAAAGATCATTTCTCCCTTAGGCATCGCCAAGTTTTTCATTACGATGGCTATTATATCCTTATTTTAAACAGTGCAAACGTAATAGGGAAAGGCTAGGGTGCAAATAACTTTCCATTATTTTATGCTAACATAAGCTGATCACAGTAGCAAGCAATTTATTTTCCTGTGGCTTTTTTGCCACCCTTTCCGTCATATCTGCTCACATGAGGGTCAACCCCTAGAAATGCGCTAGCATCTCAAACCTGTCGTCCGTGGCGTTGGGGGCTGCGTGGCTCTGCTGTTGGCCCCGTCAGCTTTCGCTGGTCACGGACAAACCACTCGCTGTTGCAGAAGCCAGACTTGGACTTGGTGCTGTGCGAGGACGGTGGGAGCAACGGCTGCTGCTGGAGGGGACGGTTCCCTTTTTTGGTGCAGTGCCAACGTCCCCTTGGCTCGGAGGCGGCAGCTGGGGCAGCCCGGCTGCGCGTCTGGCCGTGCCGGCGTAGGACAGATTGACCGCGCACCCCTCCGACAGCCGGTCCCTCTCCCCGTCGGCAGCAGAGCCAGCTTTACTCCCCCGCAGCCCTTTTGCAACTTCCGATCGTCTGTGCCACGGCAGCTGCTAATCCCACCGATGTCTAAACCGGCTTCTGAGCGTGCCCAACCCTCGTCTTGCTTCAAAATAGAGCATGTACGCTGATGGCAGGAAAACACGTTCGGCTGCTGAGGGAAGCAGCTGAGCACCCATCTCAGTGGGTGCCCCAGCCTTCCCCTGGCAGAAGGCGCTCAGCCTCGTATCTCTGCTCACTTTGCCAAGCACAGCACAGCCAGGAATCGCTCGCTAAAACCTGTCTCCGTGCCTCGTGGCCGTGAGCTGTGTCTTCTCAACCCTCCCAGGCTGTGCCCTGTCCTCAGCTGGTTCGTAGCACGATTTACAGTGGAGCCCGTACTCGTACCCTTGTGCTGAAAATAACCAAACGCTTGCCCTACTCATAAATATGCCATTAAGAAAGCACCTTTCAAAAGAGAGCTCCAGGTTCTGCCTGGATATTGAGCTTTAAATTGTGCTCTCCTGCCTACACGGAGATCAGATGCTTTTTGGGGTTGAACTGCAAAAGAGGGCTCTCCAAGGGAATATTTACTGAGTCAGACAGGGAATATTTTCTCCCCCCGATAAATTCAAGCATTTGATAGAACACATGAGAAATCCATTTCCCTTAGCATATCCCATGCTGAAAATCTTAAGTTTTGTTTGCCAAAAACTGTAGAGAACTAGAGGATTTTGGTTTAGTGAAGAGAAAGCCCTTTCTGTTGATTTTTTGCTTGAGGCGAGTGTGAGGAGGGGCTGCATGTGTGTGTGTGTTTGTGTCTGCATGTACACGTGTGTGTATGAGAGGGAAAGAAAAACGCAGGTATGATTTTATGATCTCCTACATTTATTTATTAGTTCTGGATATTTCCACCTGCTCTGTTATATTTGACCATTGTAGGAAATTCAAAGGTGCCGCAACCTTAGAGCAGAGCACCTGTAGTTCGTGGTGTGTCCCTCAGCTGCTGGTCCCCCCCCGAGCCCATTGCACCCCCTTTTCACCCAGCCGGGGGGCTGAGATGTTCAGGTTAACCCGGGACAGCACACGGAGCCGGAGGTCCAGCTGGAACAGAGTCTGTTTTCACCAGAATTTAGTCCTTTGTCCCCAGTGTTCGCTTCTGGCCATGCCTTTATCGAAGCAGGACATGCATACGTTTGCTCTTTGTTTTTTGATACGTTCTTGACAACCCCACACCCCAAATTCAGGATCTGTATTAAATGCTGGCAAGCTGCAGATTTTCTTTTAATTAAATATGACCATTTGGGGATTGTCAGGCTGAAAAAGGAATTTATAATGGGTCATAATTCTTAGCTTATACTTTTGAAAATTCAATAATTTCAAATTCATAATTGAGTTTTAAATTCAGACAGTGACCATAAATACCACACTTCAGCCTGAAGCAGACGGGATTTTTCCAGCCAAGTAATAAACCATTGGAAATAAGAGCCAGTTTGGCATTACTTCACCCTATCTCTGCGTTTATACAACAGACTGGAAGGAGATGCTTTGCATTATGATAACAGTTCTTGAAAATTTTCTTAACTCCCCTTTATTTTTAATCCTACATATTGAACACAGAGTACTGTATTCAACTCATTATTACTTGTGTTCAATTGTAACAAATCCATAAATCTAAGCTATGGCAGAGCTTTGTTGTTTTTTTTTTTTTTTTTAATTTGCCACTTTACAAAGCGGAATCTTCGTTTTTTGAAGAGATGTTTCTCTGCTTATAAATACTGCCACTATTAGCATATATGCAAGCATAAACGCAAGCAGAACATTCGAAGCAGCTCAATTTTGAAAGCACAGATTTAGGGCTTGATCTAAAGAATATGCTGTCATTTCATTTCATTTTGAAGTTATTTAACTCTGTTTTTTCAAACCCATTCTCCTCTCAAAAAGAGAAAAAAAAACCAGTGAGTTTTGAGTGGAAACATTTTGAGATGTTAATGAAGGTTTTTAACTTTTCTGAATTTCATCTTGCTCCTTCCTTTTGGTCAAAAATGTTTACCGAATTTGATCTGAATTTGCAAAAAAAAAAAAAAAAAGCTTTGATCATCTTGAAAAACTTTTTGTTTGTTTTTGGATCACCTTTTTTTTTTTTTTGCACTTACTGACAGAAAAAAACCCAAAACCAAATTAAGTATGTTCAACTCTACTCAGCAGACCCTGGATTCTGCTCATGAGGCAGGTAAGTCCTTTTAGCTCTCAATACCTCCAATTCACCATCTTCAGAATGTGGGAGATACACTGATACCCTCTGTAGATAATTTCTGAGCTATTGGTGGAAATTGCTATAGAAGAACACGATAGTAGCAGAATTGTTCTATAGCACCCACAGAAATTAATATATGCATGAATAGGCATTTTTTATTTTGTTCTGGTAATTATGGTTTAACTGTCTATCTAATCTGCATACTCTAAAGGATTAATTTTGCTCTCCATCTCCTTTCTCTCCTAGCTTTGTTTAACCTCATACCTGTGGGTTTACGAGTGGTGGCGATTCAGGGGGTTCAAACAAAATTGTATCTGGCAATGAACAGTGAAGGATACCTATATACATCAGTAAGTAAACATTTTTAATTTTGTTCTCACTGAAATTGTCATAAGAACTTAGTAAATGAATAATTTACTGTTCCAAGGAATCTGTTTATAATCTATAGGCTTGAGATTTGACAGCAAATTCAGTATAGTGGTGGTAGTCTGGTTTTAGCTTATTACTCTGTTTCCATTAAGAATATATATGGATGCATGGAATCAAACTGTGGTGCCTTTGATGCAAACCAATAATCCCAAAGTGTGAAATAAAAAAAAACCCCACAACTGAAACCCCAAACAGAAAGGATGCTTTCTCTTGGTCACTGTGGACTGATTGGGCTAATCAGTGTGGGGTACAGAGGGAAAGGGACAACTTTGTGAATCACACGCATGCCTGAACACATTTTATATCTTCCCATATAATCTCTATTACTGTTATTAAAAGGGATTAGAGAAAGTAATTTTTGTTTGTTTGTTTGGCCAGGATTTTCAAATTGAAATGGAATTAGGTGCCAAAATCTTATGGCTTCAAGTTGCTGAGTAACTAAAGAAATGTTTTATTAGCAGTTTTGATGAAGAACATCAGTTAATAATTTTCAGTGGCATTTCTCAAGAGAGCAAACAGTGTTTTTATGAAAAAAAGAAAAAAGGACATTTTTTAAAATAGACCATTTTTCAATTAAAAACATTTAGTTGAACTGTGTTCAGGAGTTTTAATTATAAAGTCTTAATAGATTTTTCCCAAGGAGGAAAATAGAGGAAAATGTAATTTATTATCTGCTACAAATTATTCTCTTCTATGAATGATTCCCTTAAGGTGCCTCTAATACTGATAACAATTAAGTAAACTTACTCAAATCTCTCATTTGTTTTGCAATCCTGACAGCCGGGACAAGGGGCAGCTTTGCATATTTTTCCTGTTGTATCTGCCAGAGCAAAAGCAAATTAGAACTGGTTATGCTGTGGGACAAAGTAAAATTTCAGTGAATGGCATCGAACTCTGCTTTTCTTTTTACTCTGGCTATTTGCTTAGTGCGGTTAATCCACAGATCTGTTTGCAGGGCTGTAGCCACGCAGCCAGATCGTGCAAAGTCCCCTTAATCCCGCGTAGTCACGGTCCTGAGGCTGCACAGCGTCATTTACGTTTGCACTGCAAATGTACCTTTGACTGCACCGTGCGTTTTCATTGACATTAGCATCCTCAGCTGCGCTCCTTTTTGGCTGCCCACTCGCCGAGAGAGCACTGTGCCGTGCCGGCTTCTGCGGGCTCGATTCTGCCTCGGGGAGCGTTACCTCGAGTCGCGTCTCCGGGTGGGATAGCGAGGTTTGTGCAGGAAGCAAAATTCCGTCACCGTGCGCAGCGAACGTGCTTGGTTTGCGTAGGTCAGTTCTTTCATTGCATACATTCTGGAAGAATCGGGTATGTTTTTGCAAAGATGCAGAAAACGGGATGGGAACAGATTCTGCCACTGTTAACCTACAACGGAGCGCTAACTTCTCATTGTGAGACATAACCCTGAAGTCAGAGGGACCACTGAGAGAACAAAGGATCACTTCTAGTATCCCTCGATGTGAGGAGGAGGAGCAGAATATGACCCTTATTTAGATTAAGCCCAGCTTTTAGTTTGATGGGTATCTAGGCATCTTAGGCAGAGCTCAGAGATTCACTTTCGTTCTAATTTTTGGTATTTGCATTGATTAGGGATAGTTCTTCATGTGGTCTTAAATGTTAGCATGAATAGTGTCTTCCTTGAATCCTTTAGTATCTGTGAATTTAATAGTTTATGCCATTGCAAAATTAACTGGCGACATCCCTCTGTTTTCCCCTTAGTAACAACGGTCGTTTTTGTTTCTTTATTAGGCAGCTATATTTTCTTACATTGATTCTTTTATTCTTCTTGAACCTGATGGGCTTGGCAAAGCCTTAAACAGACTTTAGTCATGTTGTTGTGTCCAAAATTCATATTTTTAAATACTTTTCACAAAGATGGGTGTCCATTTGATGTTGATCTACTTTTCCAAAGCAAGTTTCCATCTAAGTCCTCAATAATCTTGGGTTTATCACCTGCTGCTTTTTGGTTTGGTTGGTTTGTCCTTTACAATAATGGCAAGAAACTGCCTTGGCAGTCAAAACCCAGCTCGTGTCTCTGTCAGTGCGCCCAGGGAATGGACAAGTGCTGATGAGGAGCATCCATCTGCCCCTACTTCACCTGCTATGCAAAAAAAGGTTGCCAGAACTGCAGTTCCAGCACCATTTTTTAAGTGTTTCTAGCACTTCTTTTGCTGATAATGGTCCTTTCAGCAAGAGATACAGTCTGATGCATGGGAAATTAGCTCTATATTTTGGGCTGGATTCTTGGTTGATGTAAATGAGTCCCAGGAGAGCTCAGCCGATTTATACCAGCTGAACACTCACCTGTTCAAGGGATGCCAACAGGGAGTCCGGGGAACAGATCAGCTCAAGTAAATGACATCCATCTCCACATCCTGAGGGTTTCTAAGCCCTTACAGGGATGTGTTCCTGAATGGGATTTGTCAGGAGCAGACAGATGGCAACATGGGATTGATCAGGAGGAAAAGCCCCACAAAAGACTGTCAAATTCCTGAAGCAAAAATATAGGGAAAACCAGAAATGTACTTAAATTGTCGATAACTATAACAGATAGTTGCACCATTTCCAGAGAGAAATGAAATTAGTATTGATGATGCAATGTAATAGGGAGGGAGAATATTGTGGTCTATGTCATGATCACTTGCTTTTGGTTTTATTGCAACTCCAGCGCTTCAGTCATGCTTGTGTCTGCGCAGAACTGTTTCCTTCAGATTGCACTGCCGAAGGTTATAGATTCGTTCGGTAAATGGTTTGAAAAACACCCTGCTAACGTGCCATCCCTGTTCCTCACCCCGTGCTACTGTCTGTGTCGTGCACCTGATAGCACCTTTTAGCCTGAAACGCTTCCAAAACACTGCGCCTGATAAAGAGGCCATTAAGTCCACGGCAATTACCCCACTGGTAAATAGGTAAATAAGACATCTGGCTTACGGGCGGATAAATGGAGGCTCAGCTAAGTGCTTTCCCACACTCGCACAGGAAAGCACATTAGGGGTAACACACCAGGTGTCCCATTTCCATGTATCTTGCACTAAACTGCAGTATTAAATTGCAGTTCCTTTTCGTTTCAGTGACTGCGGTGAATTCTCATATTTTGTTCCTTAGGCTATATTTTTTAGGTTTGGGCTGTGCAGCAACAAAATTGACTTAGTTGATTCTGAGCGTCCTCCATATGTAGAAAATATGTCCTACCCACAATCCATTACAGTTGTTGGCAGATGGAGAATATCTGCGGATCCAGTTTGCTAATTTGTTGAGCTCTGGCTTTGGCCTTGCCTCTTCCTCCCTAGCAGTCTGCCAGGATGGGGATTCAGGTATCTGACCTCAGAGGTAGTCTGCAGTGTGGTTTGCTTCTGATCCAGTGACTGTACACAAGAATGAGGTGAATTTGCTCCATGAGGGGATCAGTGATGTATAATAAATCTGCAGAGAATAGATATCTGTAGTTGGCTGCCAGAGTTTATAGATAGTTTGCGGCGTCTGTCAGTTAGAGCAAAAATAAGATCTTTAATGTAATGATAAAAGTTCCTCAGGGACAAGGCAGCAACTCAGCTAAGCAAAAAACCAGATATTATGTTAAAATAAATATATAATTATCTACATTTGTTATAGAAGCACATTAAAAGTCCTGGACTGCAGAGAAGGGAAGCGACCTTGGTCCTCCCCGCAGCCTGCCACGCTGCCACTGCTCGCCCCGCTCTGAGCGGCGGTGCCTCCTCTCCGCACCAGCTGGAAAATGCCTCTTTGTATCCCAGAACACCACCACATTTGAAATGTTTTTTTTTCTGTAGCTGGTTTCCTACCAAAGTCGATGGGAGTTGTGGGACTGCACCTCCCAAGCCGAACCCACCCTCACAATTTTATTTGGAGGGACCTTGTCGGGAGCTATTTGAAGCCGTAGCTCTTCCTGCTGTTTGATGCTTGAGCATCCATTTAAAATGAAAACACAGGGTTTGATTCATCCCTTCTTACACCAGTGTCATGCTGCTGCAAGATGACTTGAACAGTGTTATGGTACTGCTGTCTTACGTAACCACAAAATGAATCATGCCCTTTTGTATTTTAGGATGGCTTTTATTTTCTCTTATTTTTCTTTCTGTGAATGACCACGTCTTTCAGATGACCACCATATGTGCTACACTTGAGTTTTTCAGGTTTCACACCCTATGAATTCCTTGTGTTCTTTCATTGTCTTGAACAAAAGAGTGAAAAATATTTTAAGGATCTCTGTGTCAGACACGTAGTCCTAGAGCTATTGCTTTCTCATTGAAGTGATTGTGATGTGACAGAGGAGGCTCACAGTGATACAGAGCAGCAGCTGAGTGAAGTTCATTAGAGGGAAGGCATGTATGTAGGTGAAGAGAATTTGGTGTACCGCTTGAATTCTGTATAGGCTGAAACATAACCCAAAATACAGCAAATTTTAAAAAATAGCCTGAGAACATCTAGCCGTGTATTTTCCATGAACCATCATGTCAGAGTTTTTAAAATCATTTAATGATTGTCAGTGAAATGCATATTTCTCCTATAGAGCATTTCAGCTCATGTAATTGTGTGCTTGTCTAGCCTGGACACATTGTCAGAAACAATAAAATTAAATATGTGCTGCTCATTGCATCCTTCTGGCTGGTCTCAGGAGCCATGCAACTCAGCTTGTAAAGAGTGCTTGTTTTCCATCTTGTCTTGTTCTGGGTTCCTGTGATTTGCCAAAGCATTTGATTTAATAGCGTCGTATCTGAGCAAGCTTATAGCTTCTCCCAGGTTGGATAGAGTCCTTGTCTAAGAGTAGTCCTTTGCCCTGACCGTGTGTGATAGGGCCCAGTCTGTCCCTCCTTCCTGCAGCCTTTCAACTCATTTATTGGAAATTCAGGGCATTCAGCCTTTTGTAGGATGGGTATTAGGAAGTATTCTACATGGCAGAGTTGTTTATGCTTGCTTTGTTAGCTATTTTAGGACGTCCAATATTTCTGAGTTAATAGAGCTGCTGTACGTGGCTTAATTTTGCCATTTCTTGTCTGATGCGCTCGGTACAGAGTTAGCATGGGTTTAAGGAGCGCTTTGATTTAATACCCTGTGCAGGATTTTATATATAATTTACCCTAAGAGAGCATTCAGCTAACATTGTCCTCTGTATGTAAAATAGATTGTCATATATAAGTTTGGTACCTGCACAGAAAGTAAATATTGTATGAAGCGTGCACGTTGATTATAGCCAAGAGAACTGAAATGTGATTAAATTCTCAGAGTGATTCAAAAATTGGTTTTGGTGAGTTGGAGAGAAGAGAAGTTTGTGCATATTTTAATACTGAGCAGTGCAGCGGAGACCTGCTGTAGCTAATGGGAATGGCTGGGGCATTTATAATGAATTACTGGCAAAGAGCATTTTTCCACCTCAGGGAAATAGCATAAACCAAGAGATAGGGGAAATAATCAAAAGCTTCATCTAGTTAAATTTGCATGTCAGTATAAATCATTTTTTACCATGAATGCTCAAGCGCAGACTATACCTTAATATAGTTCATTCTCTTCAACGATAGGGTCTTAAGTACAGCTGCAGCACATTTTTCTTTTCATCGCAACACCTTGCTCTATGCTGGATAAATGCGCAACGTCCTCACAGAGAGGAGGGCTGCTCTGGCCCTCCCGCGACCCGGAGTCGTGCTGACAGCCCTGACTGCCCCACAGCAAAGGTGGGAGAGAGGGCAGGCGAGGTGTGGGATCAGCGCTGGGACAGGAGCATGCTCTCAGGAGGTTCCCAGGCGTTGTAGAACCAGCCTGAACTGATAAATGTTTTCTGACACCTTCAACGGTGGATACCGCTCTAAATTATGCCAGCAGCTAAGCTCAGCAGATGCGAACGATTGTAGTTTGGTTCAGTCTTACAGCAGAGTTGCAGCCCGGAGGTGGATGCTGGCCGGTGCCTGGCGCAGGAGAACCTTGGTGGGTCTCCGTGCGGCATCGCAGGCTCCTGATCACGCTGCCCAGATGGGCGCTCCCTGGCTCAGGCTGTGCTCGCAGGCTCAGCCTATTACCAGGGAATCTGACCGTGAGTTTTGGGGGTTAGTTGTGAGCTGGACTGTGCCTGGCAGTGTAGCTGCAGAGCCCGCTGCTCACAGACTTGTCTCCCCACTGCTGGAGGGACCGGCAGCCTGTGGCTGAGCTTGCTGTGCCAGTCTGGCCCCGCTCTGTGATGTGGGACACTCCTGGGGGTCGGGTCCCTGGGGAAGCAGAGTGGTTCCCTGCAGCAGGTCTTCCTTAATGAGGTATGTGCTGGTCTGTCTTAATGATACGTGCTGTTGCTTAGCGGTGGGCTAAAGAGATGGGTGCTGTTTCGTTCAGGTGCTTGTCTCTGCTGGGATCGGTGCGATTCTAGGTTTCGGGAGACAGACTGCCCGCTGTCTCCAGCAGAGAAGCGGGGAGGGCATCACCCTCCCATGGGAGAATTATTAGGAGACTCAGCAAGCTGAAAGTCTTGGAGCTATTATGCTGCTTTTCTCTACAAGTCATCCACCAGGCATCTGAAATCCACAGAGGTCCCACTGTGCATCCATCCCTCACTGCAGGTGGTGGGAGCTGAGGATACTCAGCACCTTCTACGATGAGGCTTCAGAAGAGGAGCCCGAGTATGAGAAAGTGATGCTTCAGGACTGTGCACCGCACAGATCCTGACAGACTTGCAGTTAGACACCTGTGCGATGGTTTCCTAATAGAGTGGCTGTTAAAAATCAGCAGTGAAATTGCTGTTTGTGCAAGAAGAATTTCAATGTCCTGTGAGATAAATAATATACATGTGAAGTAGATAAAAGACTAAAAGCACATCCACTCTGTTAGTCATTTGCTAATCAATGCCAAAGTCCTTGGGTGAAAAGGCAAAATGTCTTTATAAGCTCAGACTTCACACGTTGCTCAGAGCACAAGTCTGGGACTCAGCAAGCTCAGAAATGTGACTGAAATGGCAATGTTGCTCATAAGGCCCAGTTTTTCAGTTCATTGCGCTGCTCACTGGGGTCACAGTGACACAAAAGCAGCGTGATGCCAAAAAAATAGCCTTGGCAGAATTTGGAGCTGGACCTGAAGTCGGTAGTTTGGCACCTGGATCCCACACCGCTTGCTTCCAGCATTGCGTTTCGGCCCCACGCCAGCAAACAAGGAGTACTGAGTTCCAGGACTTCCAGGCTACTCACAACTCTTCACCGTCACGTTGCAAAGCATGTTTGGCAAGCGAGAGTTGTAAGCAGATAAGGACTTGAGCAGACGGCGTGAGTTGCAAAGTGTGAGAATAAGAGCATTGCCAGGTTCTCAGCGTGTTCAGTTGGGATTGTATATATTCAGATCGCCAAACGACGGAGTACGTTGCTATGATTCAGCAGAGCCAATGAGAAATGTGCCGCTTTTCTCTCCTAAATTTGGTGTGGATGCTAGGTGTTGTGACCAGTGGCATAGGTGCCTGTGGGGTGATAGGTGTGCCTGCTCCCTGTAGGGCTGAGCTCTTCTGCAGTTTGCTGGGAAAATATGTATATTAGTATTCATGTGGATTTTTGAGTTGTTGCTTTTTTTTTCGTATGGAATATCTTCAAGATCAGAAGCAAGATAATTTTCCACACTTACCCTGTTTTTTAAAATGTGGTTTGATTAAAAGAAAATACCCTTATGAAACCTCAGCTTCTTTCCTACGCTTGCCTTTCCTTCTAGAAAGCTGTCTGCCTTCCCTGCTTCTGCCCAGAAGGGTTTCCCCTCCCTCTCGTGCTGCAGGTTGAGCTAATGAGCAGCTCTTGTCACAGTGACTCAGCAGCGCTTCTGCCTTGTTACACTCGCTCTGTAACCTGCCGACGAGATGGCTCACCCCGATGGCGCTTGCAGCCTGCTGCTAGCTGTAAATGCCCATGTGAAGATGAACGTCTAAACAAGGCTGCTGGAGCAACCAAAGACAGTCTCCAAGGACTCCCCAAACCAACAGGAGTGGGTTGGTACTGGAAAACAAACTCAGAACTTGAGTAGAAACTAACCCAGGGTGACAATGAAACACAAGGATTCATCACATTTATTAAATCTGCAGAAAGTGTTTTCCACGCAGCACGTCATTCAGCTGGGGAACTCATTGCAATGGGATGCCGAGGGTGCCATCATTTTTGTGGGTTCAAATATCATTTAGATAAATTCTTGAAAGAAAAACACTGCAAAATACAACGATGTCGTGTTTGGCTTGGAAATGTCCTGAAATCATAGCTTACCAGAGGCTGGGGAAGTGTGCTGGGAAAATATTGGGATAAAATTCCCTTTTTCTTATACTCTCCCATAGGCGTGGGCCAACAGCAAGCCAATGGCTTGAGAAAGATGTGTCCTCACTGGTCAGTCCTGTTGCTGCATCCTGTTGATGTTTTCTTTATGGGTTAGTTTTCAGGAGGCCGTTGCTGCTCTGATGAGAAATACCCAAAAGTGTTAGTTAACCCTGGTTAAGGATATGCGGGAAAAAAGTGGTTGTGCTGTGAGTATGGGACTGGGGTGAGAACGGACGGGCTGCAGGAAAAGCTGAACGAGGAGATGGAAGTGTGCCTGTTCCTGCATATGCATGTTCCTACGCCTGTTCTTGTGTGTGCCTGTTGCTACAGGGCAGGACCCGGAGCTTCGGCTGGTGCAGCAGTGCTAGGACAAACAAAATTTGGCAGCTCCTCTGCTAAAAGTAAGTAAAGGGCAGTTCAGTTCCGCAAAATGACTATCCATCAATCCAGGCTGGCATCATCAACAGATCCGTCGTGTGGGGGTATTCAGAGTGACTTTATTAAACACATTTTTGTGTCTTTTTATCTTCATGTAGCCCTGCAGTCGCAACAGTGCTAAAAGGAAGTGAATTCAGTTCTGTTCCTACTTGGCAGCCTCAAGAGAAATGTTTACTGCTTTCTGGCCGTTTACATCC
>JANHGO010001389.1:0-34538 GCA_024606505.1 Aquila spilogaster
TAGCAATCTCTGTTAGAATTCCACTATGGGAAACTTAGCTGCTGCAGGTAATGGCACTGGCATTTTGGCATGTTTGCGTGTGCGGGAGACAGCACTCTCTGTCCTTTGAATCCACACTAAACAAAATAGTCAGCAAGATCTGGAGAAATTGCACAGCTAGTGATTTCTTTAACCCCTGGCAAATGCCATAGCCTTTCTCCCTACAACAAAGGGTACCAGCATCCTAGACCAATTCTAACCCACTTGCTTTATTTAGCTGTTACTACGTTTTCTATCTGGAAATTGTGCTGTTCTTGAATAGCTGCTTAACTACATCTTTGAAGGGCAATGTGTGATGGTGAGGAGCAATGGACGTTTTCAGAATGGATGTTTGCAGAATGGGACGACCACCAGCAGAATACAGGAAGCTGCTTTCAATAACTGGTTCCTGAAGCCAATGGTCAGCTTGTTTTGAAGCAGGAATTCAGGAGAGGAAAGAGTTCTTCTGGTCCCACACCACTGACATTCATGTGAATTTTTCTTTCAGCTCAAATGTTGTGTCACTTAGTCACACTAACTGTGGTGAGGAGACACCATCGCAAAGCAGGAGACGGTGTGTTTGCAGGCTGCACATCTCTTCAATGTAGTGAAGACCTCAGACAAAGCCTCCTTTTTGCCTGGAGGCTCCCTCCTGTAAACCTTGTGTCCTTTCACCCTTGCCGGGTTGGGAAACTCCCTTCTTCCCTCCTTCTTTCAGCAACCCAGAAATGATTACCTAACTTTCCCCTGGTGTTCCATTGCAGAAGCAGTTTTGTAAAAGCTGATTCTCCTTTGCCCACCTGATTTTCCCAGGGAACTAAGTGGGCAGGAAGGGCCAAACACAGAGAAAAGGTAGAAAGGCCAGAGAGGTCATCCCATCTTCGCTCCTCCAGCCCCTAGAGCATCTCTGTAGGGTTCTTGGAACATGCCAGCATTCAGTCACTGGTCTGGTCCAGGTCCCAGAGTTTCACACAACACAAGTTCTTCAAGATGGAAAGCGTCTCTTGAACTCAGTGCTGGTCCAGGGGATGGGGCACTGCTGTCCTTCTTTCTGTGTACCAATTCCTTTGGAGGATGGATGCATTCAGAGTCTTGGGAACCTTTGTGGATCTCGGTCATAAAAACAAAATGCTTCCTAGCTGTGCTAGCCCATCCGTGAGAGGTGAGAGGAGCGGCAGACACCCTGAAAGAAAAAGGTGGACTTTTTTTTTTTTTGAGTCTGACAGTTGTTACAGAAACCTGTTGCTGAGCAGTTGAGGCTCTCTGACCATTGGCAGCTGTGCTACCTCCCCATCCGAGCCTGGCGGTCATAGCTGTCACTCTGCACCCCCAGGAGTGGTAGAGGAGGCCAGAGAGGAGCTCGGTCCGTGGTGGTGGCTACTCTGATGTTCTTGGTTATGCACCAAAACCACGGTCATCTTCCCACGTTTTACAGGGGAGGTGATCAGGCTTGCTGCCCGAAGCATTTGTCAGGAGTTAAAAAAGTACAACTACACCACTGCTCGCAGTCCTGTTCATCTTCCAGCACATTCACTTTTCAGTTGGAAGAACACTGGCATCCCCCTCAAATTATCCAATGTTTGAGCTGACATTTGATCCAACACTGTTAATACATAAATCCTAGCATAACTGGCAGCTACAGATGAGTGAACCAAGAAATTGCTTGATATATTTGCTTACACTGCATATGAATCTGGTTATCATGTACAGGGAGGATAACTCTAAATTATCAGTAATCCACTGGATCTCTGCAGCATTTGACACAGACTTGAAAAGCTTTGCCCAGACTTGGGATTATCCATGTATTGATTTATACACATACACATACATGGTGTAATTGAAGGTGTTACCTGCGTGGTGCCTGTTTCTAGACCCATGCTAATCCACTTCTACCTGGCCTCTTTAAACATTGAAATCCTTCCCTTCCCTAGTGCCTTGCTCAAAGCCTTGGAGAGGCCAGCACCAGTCTGTGCCATGGAGGAACATTTTGGACTTGATTTTCATTTACACTGCTACAACAAATTTTACAGTGCTTTGGTAGTGGAAAGAAGCCATGAGATGAATATAGATCGCTCAAATTTAAAGCTCCTTTATATTTTATATAAGGGAACACTATGAAAATGGAAATTGTGTCCCCTATTTTAAAGGCTCTCAGCAGTTGTCTATAAAACAGGAAAGTTTGTTTTACTGTCTGCGCGATGGGAAATTACGCATTTTGCTGGGGTACTGATGTTGCGTTCTTCTCTGTTGCACTGTGGGCTGGGTAAAGAAGTACAGTGCTCCCAGAGAGGCATCTGAGTGCTAAATTGTAGGGCACGCCTGGATGCTACCTATGAGTAGCTGCCTGTAAGAGAATGTTGCTGGGCTCAGTCATGATAGGAAAGGAAATCATAGCAGTCACATACAAGGCCTCTATATGGCTGGTCCCCACGGGCAAGGATGGGCTAGACCAAGGCAAGAGCTGCTTCCCTGTTACAACTCATCACCTCCTGGGTTTTCTGATCCTCCAGCCCTTCCCCACTGACTACCATGCAGCATGTGATGCCAGAGGCCAAGGCTGCTCAAGAGATGGAGCACCTCCATCAAGCACCCCTGTGATCAGCAGCAATCCCTGGTGACTGATGTGCTTGCTGATGCTTGGTGGTGTGGTTGGCTATGCAGTCAACCCTGCCCTGCAGGACAGCCTCCCTCTACTTTGCCTGCTGAAACAGGATTTCTGTTGTCCCTGCTTGTTCAGTGGCCTTTGCTGACTACCCTCTGGATTTTATCATCTCAAGCACTGAAGCAAAACTGCCCGGCTCAAACCGCAGGAGAGCTGCACGGCAGCAGTGTCATGTGAGTGCTTTGTTGCTCACGGCAGGAGCCTGAATATCACCTAAGAAAACTACTCCCCTCACTGGGGGACTGAGATTCATTCTGCTCTTCATGTCTCAGACATGATTCAGCAGCTCCAGCCTTCAGGGCATTATTTGAGTAAACTGGGAGAACTGGTAGGGACAAGAGGTCTCTTTATCTCCATCAATGCTGCTCCCATAGGCTGCTGTGAGTCTGCACATGTGGGGATATCTCAGGGACATGGCAGTTTATGCAGACCCATGCACAGATAGAGCTGAAAGAGGATGTGACAAGCAAACAGAGATACAGAAGATAGGAAACCGCTAACCTGAACAAAGCCAGTAATCTCTTTCCTAAAGATTTCCTAAAGATGCTACTGCTGTCATGAATGAGGAGTGGGGAGAGATCATTTAAGCCATTCAATGACATTGCTGTGTCTTCACTTCAGGGAAGAAAAAAGTGAGCTTTCCAGTATAGAGAACTCTGTGCAGTCCCTCTAGCATGTGGGAAGATGGTAAAGCAATACAAAGAACAGCTGGAAATGTGAGGAACAAATATGCAGTAATTTCATAATATCGTTTGCTTTTACCTTCAATTCTGTTCTCAGTTTTGGAGGTCTGTCCAGAAGAGGTGCAAGAGAAGTAAAAGTGGTTCAGGGACTGAGAACCAGATAGAAAGGACTTCAGAAGGGTGTGGAAAATACTGGATGTCTTTATCAAACAGGATAGGTAAATAACGGGACATGGTTGTCAAGTGTACGACTATAGATGGGTGAGAGAAGTTATACTGGATCCTCCTAATTACTTTCTTTCATGGAGATGAGACATTAAATTGAAAAACTGCACATAAAAAGCTAGGAAATTGTTTTTATGCAGTACATACTTACAGGTCTGTGGAACTCCTTGCTGTCAGAAATTAACCAGAATGGAGCCAGAATAAAAAATTAGGCATGAATATGGATAATGGAAATTCCCTCAGATTTATACGACCAACTATAAATCCCCGTGCTTCGAGGCAGGAGCCAGTTTCTATGAGATGAGTAGTGAAGAAAATTTCCCCAAGGGACACATGCTTTTATAAATGTACACTGCAGAGATTTTCCCGTTGTCCTCTGGAAGTCTCAGGAAGGGTGTCACCACAGGACCAGTTCTGGGTCCTGCTCAGCCCCATGTTTCAAGCCAGAAGCCTAAGTGCGAGCCTGCGTAGCTTGCTCTTTAACACCACACAGTCTCTTTTCTCCATGGTGACTGTCACGTCGAGTGTCTGTCAAGTGTTTTTCCTTGCTCTGTTACAGTGACAGATGAAGAGAACAGTGGCTTTTCATTCTTTCCTTTGGATTTTCTCCCTTCTAGCTGGACAGAGGACTCTGCATACACTGTGCAAGCAGAAGCGGCTGTCTCCTAGTCGTGCTGGCAAGCAACCACAGGTGCAAACGCTTTAGTATCTCCACACTCATCGCTCTACTATTAACAAGGTAATTACGCCTCATCCGTGGTATGACTGGTGGGCAGCACAAAGCAGGATTTGGCCTGAGTGATGCACATTTTATTCCTCTGGTTTTGAGTTTTGCATAGCCCTCGTGGGGGTTACCTTAGGGGAGCGCAGTGCCCTTTCTGTTATGCTGAAGCTGTCAAGAATGCACTCAAGCAATTTAGTCAAGTTTATTGGAAAATCAGTGGAGGGGATCAGCTTGCGGGTCTTCTTGAAAGGTGGATAAGACTCATTCTTCTTCTCCCTCTTCTACTGCTGGAAACTGGCAGAACTGGGGGCCGAGGTAATGGTCCATTTCACAAGCCTGTCCTTGCCTCCTTCTCTTGGGCTCCCCGTCTGTGGGGCAGAGATATTTACTCACCAGTGAGTGCGATTCCCAAGCAAAAAAACCTATTGAGTGGTAGCATGAGCAGGCAGGTTAGCTGCCCGCTAAACTCACAGAGACCATTCGAAATGCCTCAGTCACACCGCCTGGACCATCTGCAGGCTGAAGCCCACACAGTACTCACATGGATATTAGGGGAGCCAAACTGATATCTAGACCACGACCAGTGTTCTTCACAGTGCCTTCCAAACCTCCCCTTCTGGGAAAGAGCAGCACTGCCTTGTGCCCTGTGGAGCCACGGCTGGGTGCTTTGGGAATGCACAGCCATTCCCCAGTGAGGGCAGGTGGCCGCATCCAGGTCCAGAGTCCAATATCTCAGCCCCAAGCCATGCACAGCTGTTATTATGGCATCACCTGCGCGGCTCCAGCTCCATGGCTCATTAGCAGGTTGGATATATTAGTAACTGTCAAGCAATTGGAGAGCTACCTTGTTGGGTGAATGGATGAAAACACATTAACTCCCACAAAAGGGGGAGAGGCGGTGATTAGCTTGTGAGATGACAATATGAAATGTCAGAGGCACAGACAGTAAGCACAACTGTTCATTATTATATTAACAGCTTTAATTTTCTGCCTTTAAACACCAGTTTCCTGTCAGTTCAATTAGATTGTGTGTGTGTGTTTAATTTAGATCAATATACTGCTGCGTCTGGAGTTTTTCTCACATATCCTCTGCGAGGCGAGAAGCGGAGGAGCCAGTAGGAGCATCTCTTTTTATTGTCCTTGAGGGGAAAGGCAGTTTATGGACAGGGTATTTAGGTGATACGTATCTCCATGTTTGGGGGCTGCAGCCTGCAGTGATTTCAGAGATTCCCACAGAGGTGGGAAGGGGGGCTGGCGAAGAAGCGAAGGCACAGGAAGGTCTTGAAGAAGCAGCTAGAAGTAAATAGCAAATTGTATTATTTTCAGCAAGTGATATTACAGACCACAGAAACTATAGGGAGAAAGAGTGGGAAAGAAACAGTCTCATGCCAGGAGTGACTGAAAGCCGATTCTGATGATGGTGGCACACTGCTCTAAGCCTGAAGTCACACAGATGATGATGATGCTGCCAGTGAAAGTAAGGTCAGGATTTGGGCTGGATGCTCAGTGCCAGCAAGCAGCTCATTTAGGAAATGGAATTTCCTTGGTTTCTCCTGTACAGACAAGTAAGGGTATAATTGAACCCTGCTGGGCTAGATGGATGGAAGCCCAAGAAAGCACAGGGCTCCCCGTGCCGATTTCAGCCTGAATTTGCCGTGTGCTGAGAGAATGTCACTTTGCTTGGTGCCAAATCCCTGCATCCCTCTCACACTCATCCTTCCAGCTCTGCAGGCACAAGAGTGCCCTTTCTGGGGTGGGAGGGTATGCAGCTTTCACTGTTGTTCAAACCTTGCTGAATACTCAGGACAGGGAGGCACTAAAACAGAGAACCCTGTGCACCTACCCTTTTCTTTCAGCTTTGGCCCTGTTACTCAATTCCCATACCTAGTTGCTCTGGACTTTACTTATAGTATTTTTTTTTCCTACTGAAATCAATAGGCTAATGCAGCATGACTCAAGAACCAGTATTTTCAGTAGCTAGTCACATCCTTTTGCTTTATTGCCCTTTATAGCCCTGATCTCTGCAATATCTTCCCTCATCCTCCTGATACTCTGGATCATCAGGTTCTCTCTGTGAGCTCAGGTGTTTTACATCAGCTCCTCATCAACTTTAGTCCCCACACCTGGAAGCCCCACTGCTCTGTCCTCATCTCCAGGGCAGGGAGGTGGCCCTTTGCCATGAGGGACAATTCATCCTCCATGGAGAGAGGGGCAAAGGTCTGATAATGAGTTTCTTTCCCTCCTTTGTAATCCTAATAGAAGAGGCTTATTATTTCTATAAGAGGAGATGATGTTCTGCCAGCTATGAATCTCTAGCAAACCCAATGTGAGCCTGAACAAGGGGTCCTAGACAAGGAGAGGTGGAGTGTGGTGGCCTACTAACCTTGCCAGGAAACATCCCTGGCGTACAGCACATACAAGGAGATGTCAGAAATTCTTTGCCTGCCATGGAGATGGGCAGAAATAGAAGTGCTGGGAAGGGCACTTACACAGCATCTCCAGGCAAATGCATCAAGGATTGCAAGTAGCAGCCCCAGTGCTTGATGCTGGGTATCAAAACCTGAATTTTGAGACTAATGCAAAAGCCTGGGGTCTCTAGAAGTTTAATAGTCATTGTGCATTACAGAGCACAGGAACTGTCATGTTAGATTGAACGAGTGGTCTTTCTAGCTCAATGTTGTGTCCCTGGCAGTAGCCAGCAGCACAAATTCAGTCTGTAGAAACAACCAAAACAAAGTGCTCAACCGCAATCCATAGCCAGGCAGTGATCTAATTTTCAGTTTCTGAACATTTGGTCAATATTCTGATGTAGTACATCATGTAAAAAGCCCTTCCCTACTCCCATCTCTAGGATCTCCTTCTCCATTACTCTGAGATATCACCAGCTGTGGAGAAATACCAGTGCCTGAAGGCTTCATCAGAAGGAAGAGCCAAGTGATTGGTAGCACCTTCTGCACAGGGAACAGTGTTTGGTGCCAGCTTTCGGGAACCTGACTCTTGATGGAATCAGGTTCCTTACAGCTTAGGGAAATATAGATGCAGGGTTTAATATCCCATCTCTATTTCCCAAGGTACACAAGCTCAGAGGTAAAAAATCTCCCTGGATCCTAGGCATCCCTCCTGGCTTGCTCTGGAATCCTATCTGGACAGTTATTCCTACAATGATCTGCTTCTTCAAAGTTAACAAAGTACCAGTGCCTGCACACGTGTTAAGTTTCCAACCGGAGCATGACCCTTTCTGCTTTCTGGGCTGGAGTATAAACATTACAAATGAAATCTCCAATGGGTAAAGAATGAACAATCACTTTCTTAATTTTTTTTTAAGGGCACTTTAGGGCTTTTATCAGGAAAGCATCGCGTCCATTAAGAAACAAATTAAGTCATTCTGCAGGCAAGCTAAGTGCTGTTCCCATGCCAGAATTAATACTGCCTCTTTCCACCGGGGATGTTTAAGGGTCCCTCCCCCATGCCATGGGATTACAGCTACTTTTAGTTCATAGAGGGAGGATTAATCAGTAGAGCGCCTTTGCAGAGCTCCTGAAATAGAAATCACAAATCAGGGAGACTGGGAAGGAACCTGGGAAGTGACAAATATGAAATGATGTTGCACTTTGTTTGGCGTCTGTGCAGGGAAGATGGCTGTGGTGGCTCAGAGGTGCAGCTCGTTGCTGCAGAAGGAGACCTGGAGTCTGGGAGATGGAAAAGCAGGACAGGGAGGGTGGAGGGATAGCTTTCGACTTCAGCATCCAAACAAGGAGTTGTGAGACTTGACAGGGCTGTGTGTAGGACTAGACTGTCAAATGCAGTAGCTGAATCCCCCACATTTTCCTCTACTGTCAGGAGCAGAGATTCTGATCCTGGTGTGAGACCAGAAGCTGTAACCTCCAATTTTGGGGCTTTCTTGTTACAGTGTCACAAACCAAACTTGTCTAGAAATCATAAAATGGCTGAAAGGAACCTTAAAGATCATCAAGCTCCAACCCCTCAATCTTCTCCTCAAATCCATAGATGCTGATTCTCAGTCCATTCCACCACACATAACTTACACCAGAGATATTCTGCCTTGTTAGTATTGCCCTACCTACATTTGGATCCGTTTAGTTTTGTCAGAAGGGTCTCAGTATTTCATCCCCTGTCCATCCTCTGGCGATATTGCAGCTGTCCAGATGGTAATACAGGTGTGCAGGGTTGGAAGAATTAATGCAGTTAATTTTCATGTAAGCGGTGCCATTAGGAGTCCCTTTATATCAGTTAAAGTGTGACTGTGGAGGAGAAGGGAATACTACTTTAATTACATTGGCTTTGAAGCTAATATAGTTAAGTCGATATGAAAAATTATGCGTAGACTATCCCTAGAGGTATAAATTGAAACAATCCCTATTGAAGAAAAAGTCCAATAGAGAAAACCATTGACAAAATGGTTTGAAAAGGGATAAACCTTCTCCCATTTTCTCACTCAGTACTTTTTCCCCAGCTAAGACTGCTGCGTATGGCTAAAGAGTGGGGCTGAAAGTCTCAGCTGAGCTGGAGGGAAGACAGCCTGACAGAGCCTATCTGGGAACTTTATTTTAGTTCCCCTGGGGTATTACTTTGAGCAGGGTGAAGAGGCAGCCTGACCCCTAAAAGAAAAGAGGCTCTGCTGCTTTACAAAGATGCCTGAGGTTGCTATTCTGGGTTCAGGACGCCGTCAAGAAAATCACTCTGTCGCTGCTCGTGATCCTTACCTGGCCATGCGTGCAGCCCCAGCATTTGCGCGGTGTGGATTTTGCTTTTGGGTTTCCCCACAAACTATAAACTAACTGCAGAAAGATCTAAACAAAATTATATTTAGTTCTCGTTATTTTCAATGGAAAGGAGGGAAAAAAAAGAAGTGGGAATTGCCCTCTGTTTCTAATCATCTTAATTACTTGTATCATCAAACACATTAATTTAAAAGCACTCCCCTGCAAACAGTAAGCCCAAGTAAGTGGACCCAAAGAAGTGTAATTAATCACTGAGGGGAGGGTTCTCTCTCTCTGTTGTAACTGCTTTATTCCCCTTCACTTTGTGCTTTCCAGTGAGTTGCTGAGGCACTTTCTCACCTTTTGTGCACCCTCCTCTCATGCTGAGATGTGAGCTTGGGTGGCCTCACACATCCCACTTGGCTGTCTGGGGCCAGGGAGTGGTTTTGAAATGCTTGCCTTCCCCAGGGATGATTGATGCAGGGAATAAAACCACCTGCAGGCATATATGCTGATGATCAGACAGAACCACCCCGAGTCAAGTGCAGGAGGGAGCAGATGCTCTCTTCAGATTTTGCTCTAAGGAGACTGCAGATAGCCCGGTGTGCTCTGTGAGCTGCATGACCCACATCACTGCAGCTGAACATGTCAGCATGGAGAGCTGTAGCGTGGAGAACTGTGATATTCCCTGTCACCTCCCCTCACCTGCAAACTTCAGTGGAAGTTTACCTAGCAAGATCTTCAGCTGTGCATCTCCTCTCCTGTACCTCAACAAATGTACAGAAGGCACAAAGTCACAGGCATATGTGATCCCAAAAGTATCCTCTCTCGCACAAAACATGTAGCACAAATATACAAGCTTCATTATTTTATTTGCACTGTCTCTTAGGTAGCTGAGGGTTTTTTTCTGCCGTGCACATTCAGGCCGGTGTCCTCTGCACATTGCTCCAGGGAGACCTGTGTGCATTGTACCCTAGAGCTGCCCTGCTTTTGATCATTATCTCCTTGCTGCAAGGGATGCTCTTCTGCCAGCAGAGCACCAGAAAATGCTTCCCCCATCTCTGAGGCAGTCAGATAGGAGGACAGGAGGGGAAAGCTCTCTTTCCAGCCCTTGTGTGAAAGTTATTAATCAGGGAGCTGGTCCCTTTCTGCCAAATCTGCACAACCATCCTCTTAGGCTTCTTTTCATTGTTAGACAGCTGTCATCCAACTCAGACCCCAAGTATCCATCTTGTTTCTGAGGTGACATTCTTGAAACACTGTGTCATTGAGCCGTGATCTCAGGGAAAATGACCTTGCACCACAAGTCAGACGTCAAGCTCCTCTACTCCAGCAAGCCAACACAGCGTTTGACCTTTGGTGATGTGCTGCCCTTCTTCTGTGCGTCTGGAGATGTGGAGGAAGGGGTGAAAAAACAAAGGAGGGGCAAGGAGCTTTGCTGGAATTCAACTCAGCTGGCCTCACTGTGGATCTGCTCTTCTTTAGGAGCCCTGGAGGGTGGCTTTCACTGCAGCTCACAATTATTCATCAGCAGTGGATATCAGCCTACCCTTAATAAAGGGGTGAACAGCAAATCTTTGGGTTTTTTTTTCTTTTCTTTTTTCCTGTCTGGCAGAAAGCACCAAAATCCTGGTTTGATGCTCTCTTCTTCAGAGGGTGGTGTACGGGGACGCCCACTGTGGCAGTCTAACAGGAAAAAGGAAAATTTCCAAGTGGGAATCTGAGCGTACAGACAGAGTGTACATACAGGAGGAAAAACTGGTGGTTGTATGGTAAGAAGGTTTAGGGAGGGGAAAGGAGGTGATTGTGGTTGCACGGTGTTTTGTACAGTTGATCATAGAATCACAGAACATCCTGATTTGGAAGCGACCCATAAAGACCATTGAGTCCAACTCCTGGATTATGAGCAGACATTATCAAGATCCCCAGCTGAGCCTCTTGGTCACCATGTGCAAAGAAGGAAGGGTCTGCACAGAAAGGAGAAAGCAGCACCTCCCCAGCATGGAGCCTCATCTGAGAGCAAGGGCAGCAGTGACCCAGTGGCTGGCACTGTTGTGGATGAATGGCTGCAGAGCATATTGCTGCCATACTTCAGGGACCAAGCCAAGAGCTGTCCAGCTCTTTGCAGAGTGCTCTCCAATCCTTTTCACAGAACTACAGACTCTTAACCAACTTGACCACTGTGATTGATGTGTTGCAGGTGAGGGCTTGGAAACATTTCTCATTTCTGACTCTGCTTTCTGACGAGTTTATTTCTCTTCTTTTCTTCTTCCAACTCTTCTCTATATTTCTCTTCACAGCGCTGTGGGGAGCTGCTGTGGGTGGAGAGCTTTTGAAAGTTGCTGGGTGTTGCAGTTCCCACTTAGCAGGGCAGAGAGGATGATGGTGATGGTTTGATGGTTTGACTAGATGATCTTAGTGATCTTTTCCAACCTTTATGATTCTGTGATCCTAACAGAGAAGGGAAGCAGCATCTTGTCTACTCCTCACACTCAGCAGTGATGCATACCTGGGAGTGCTAGGCATGTTTATTACCTCCTGCGTGCACAGTCTGGGTGATTTGTGCCACAACAAACAGTGGAGTCAGGCCCAAGAGCATGGGAACTGTGATGTATGGATGCATGCCCAGCTGCTGGGATTCGAGGTGCAACTTTAAGCAGAGAGTTCAAAAGCAGAGATATGAGAGACACTAAAGCAGTCATCCTCCAGAGCAATTGGCTTCAACTTGGCTACCCTGCAGGCAGTTAAGGAGCCTCTTATCCAAAAGGGCCAGGACAAAGGACCTGGACTGGCTTGACCCCTGATAGAGTTCAATGGTTGTAGTAAAAGGACTATTTTAATTTTTATAATACTATAAATATACATGATGTTATGCTATTTAAAATGTGGTGGAAGTTTTACAGAGTTGAAGCAAAGGTTTCCAGATAGAGGGAGTGTAGTAGGAGTTGTGCGCAATGGCTTCCCACTAGGGAAACGTACACAACAGACACTGGCCTCAGGAGCCAGCTACATTGGTGTGGGGCAATGGGTTCAGGGGCTGCGCTTCTTAAGAAAATACCAGTGATTTTAAGGCAGCTTTTGCCTGAAGACCAGCTGTGCTTTAGATTACAGTGGGAAAAAAAAAGCAACATAGCAGCTGCAGGCTTGGGAAAGCAGTGCAAACTTCAGTAGGATTTGTAGGCCGAAAGCCCAGCCTGCTGCTGGTAGCGGCCCCACCGGAGGTCTGAGTGGCCCAGACACCCAGATCAGATCCCCCCACCTTACAAGATCTTTGCTAAGTAAACGGACCTCATTGGCCCATTTTGCTGTTACACTGCTTGTTTCCATTTCAAGATCACTGATGACTGTATTAAATAATATGATCTCCTAGTACTAAACCTTGTTGTAACTCACTAACGGTGCTTTACCGTAATGAAATTAGGTCATTTGTTCCTCTTCGTTTTCTTTTGCTCTAATTTATGATGTTGCTTTGCCTCTGGCTACGTAGTTTATGCATTTCTATCTTCAGGCAGACTTTGTCAAAAGTTGTGTAGGAATCCAGTAACCTATAGCAACCAATTCTCTACTGCATCTTTATCCAAAGAAGTCCAATAGACCAATGAAACATGATTTTGCTGTGTTGAAAAATTGCCTGTTAGATTATCTCAATCAGTGATGCTGTAATTATGTTTAAAATTTTCATTAGAAAACTTGGTTATCAGAGTGATATGTATTGATTAGTATTTCCTGGGGTGACTAACCCTAGCACCTCTGAAAATGGTGCACTTGGTATTTGCTGTCTTCCAGATGTCTAATTTTATCAAGAGATTATGTATTTTCCATCAAAGTTTCTTTCTTATGCATCTTCAGAATTTTTTAACCCAGGCCACCGGAGACTGGTGATTTACAACACTTTAATGTAATCCATTTATTCTAGCATCTTTTCTTTGATACATCAGTTTCTGACCCTGTCTTACCTTAATGTGCAGGTTAGCCTCACCTACAGTTAACATTGTCCAGCATTTCCCATCAGAAGATCTTGGTTTTAGTTACGTGATACTTTTCCTGGGCATAAATTTTTCATGATTGATCGGTCTTTCTTTTGGGAGTATGTGCATTTGTGTCTGTTTCAACCAAAACGATGCAGCAGTTTTCAAGAACGAAGCCAGAGAGAAAAAATAAAGCACCTTTGCCCGTGTTAAAAATGGAGGTGACCTTTTACTACAAACATTGTGTATCCTATGTGCTGTGGAAATAGGACTTGAAATTGAGCACTTGAGTAGTTTCTGAGTTAGGAATACATCATATGTCTTCTCATGAACCTGGCCTGAAACTGTCCTCCAAAAATAGCAATTTGCACCACTTGTAGAAGTGGTGTTCCCCCAACAGTCTGCCTGTCCTGGGTGTGTTTGATGCCCTCAGCTGTGCAGAATTTCCTGTACAAGGAGGACTGCAGGCTGTAGCTGTGTGGAACCAGCTTTTCACTGATGCTGGGGGAGCAGATTTGCACAGAAGCCTGACAAGGATTGAAGCTTTACCTGGGACCTGGTGAGAGCAAAAGAGAGAAGGGAATGGACTGCAGTGTGGAGAAAGGTGAAAGAGTGAAGTCTGGGATATGGTGAGCAAAGACTCTTGGCTTGGAAAATGGCTTGAGCGAGAGAAGTGTGATGTGGGAGTCAGACATGGACTGTAGAGATAAAGGAGCAGCATCTTGGTGATGGTGTGATCTCCCTCTCCTGGCCACCACTGTGACATTCGTCTTGCATAGCTTCATATTCTCTGTTTCCATTTACAGTCAGTGGCAGCCATGAGGAACAATTCAGCTGACCTATATTAAGTGTCTGTTTAGGATGAATCATGCCCCAGGACTGCTGATTTCTCTGCCTTGACTACAAAAGCTCATCAGATGATGAGCTCAGATGGACACCACCGTAGGATCAGATGGGGCCCTGCCTCACAGCCTGCAGGAGGGACATCAGCTGACAAATCCCCTGGGTATTTTCAGCCTTCAGAGGCTGATGAGAACTGGGCATCTGCCTGCATCACAGAGTCCCAGTGCCATGATAACATGCAAACCCCCTAAAGGACATCTTTCCGTGTCACATTCTTAACCCCCAGCCACTGGACCTATGGCTGATCTTCCCCTCCATGTCTTCCTCTGGGCTTGATCATGGCTGTCTGGGTCCTCAGTCCTGAGATTAGGTGCACAGGGAGATAATGGTGGGACCTTATGGGGGCATCAGCACCTTGGATGTGTGTCAAGGACTGGGGAGATTAGTGGGGTGACTGGAAGAGAGGGGACAAGATGGATGTAGGGAGGCAAAGACTAACAGGACAGAGTGCTTGGAGATGCTGATGGGAAGTGGAAACATGACTTGGTGGTGAGTCTGAGGAAAGGAGCCAGCAGAGGACAGGGAGTGTGGCTGGGAGCACAGGCACCAGCAAAGAGGGAGAGGGGCAGAGGAAACAAGAAACCCAACCAGACAGCAGCAGAACAAGCACCGTGGAGAGAGGAAATACTTACATACTATATATTAAATTAGAGCTGCCTACCTTGTGCAGTGAATAAAGCAGAGCCCTGCAGGGGAAACACTGCAGCCATGTAGTTAATGCATAAGGGAGCAAATAAATGGTTGCCTGAAGATGCCTGTGGTTTCCTAATTTTTCAGTACTTGACTTTGTACTGTCATTTTAATAAGTTTTGTTATGTGTCAGATGTACATACCATGCTATAATGTTTCTGAGATGAGTGATGTGCATCCTCATTTTCACCCTGTTGCATCTCACATTGTTCCTGCGTTTAATGCTTGGCCCAAAAAGCAACATATCCCTCCAGCCCTTTGCTTCTGCCCCACTGGGAGGTGTGAGCCTGAAGGAAAATCTGAACTGCCGACCTTCCTGCCTAGGGGCAGAAGCATTGCCCACTGAACTGCACTGTCACCTAATGCCTTAGCCTGAATGTAAATGCTCACGTGGTTTACAGAGCACACGGTGGAGCAATAAAACACAAGCAATGAAATCAAAGGCATATCTCCACTCTGTTTTTTGTATTACTGGTCATGTTTAATGCAGTGCATTTAAAATGCCTCTAGAATACATTAGAGTGTTTTTGATGGTAAATTTAACTGCCAAACTGTTGCCTGCCTCACCGGGATCCCTTCTCAACTTCACATCCATGCACTCTGTGTCTCACTTCACCACTTATGGGAGAAGGGAAAAGTGCACCACCAGCCTAGAGAGAGCAAAGCCTGAGGAGTCTGGAGTCATTCCTGGACTGCTCAGTATCACCCAGGAGATGAGGCTGATGCCTGAGCAGCAAACGTCACCAGGTCAGTGCCGAAGGACCAGTGCTGACCTACTATTTTCTTCTTTTGGCACACCTCTCTGAGTCACACAGTGCAGACGTCTTGGTTCATCTGGCAATTGGAGAGCTAGCTGCCCTGACACCTAGCAGGGCTGGCCAGAAATAGACATAGGAGGCTGTCAATACCCGCTCTTCTCTTACGCGCACAGGAAGCCTGTGATGAGTGTTTTAGATTCACGTAGCTGTTGCCCAGGGGCTACCATGTTAAGGGAAGCGCCAAGGCTGAACCCCAGTACAGCTTTTGCTGGAAATAAGCCTGCTCACAAAACGTCACAGACCAATAAAATTGTTGCACTGCAATTCGTCTAAGAAAAAGAACTGTGAGAGAAATATTCTTAAAAGCAAGGAAAAAAACTCTTATGGGCCTTGCTACACTCTGCTAGTGCACAAAATTTAGAAAGTATACTTGACTAGAAACTGAAGTGAAAGCCATGCATCTGTTTTCATTGTCCAGCAGAGAGAAATGTCAAGGAACAAGCAAACAGCAGAAAGTGAAAAGCAAGTAAGGTTCTGAAAAGCATTGCAAGAATAAGCAGTTGAGGTATCCTCTACGAACCAAAATATGCAATGTTTAGCATGCCAACATCCATTCAAGTTAATTACTGCTGACCAGTAGACTACTTGTGCCATCAGCTGTGTGATTAACCAAAAGTCCCAATAGATCAGCAAGTGGCATCTATAAAACCGTGGGAGAAAAATGCAAATGTGGATGTAATGGGATTTGGTAGTACTTGAACATTCACAGAGAAAAGCGATGATATCTGCACGTGCTAGGTATGCAGGATCAGGCTCCTAGGGATCCCAGAGCCAGAACTGTTCTGAGCAAACAAGCTCTCAGACTAGGCACTTTAGTCTGAGCTACATTTTACTAGCAAGTGCCTCAGGAATTGCAAATAAAAGCTTTTCTACCTTGTTTAAAACCGATCTGAGAGTTGCAGAGAGGATGGTGAAATTACAAAGATATTCACAAGAAATTCTTCCCAATGAAAATGGTGAAGTGCTGGAACAGGCTGCCCAGAAAAGCTGTGGAGGCCTGGTCCCTGGAGGTGTTCAAGGCCAGGTTGAATGGGGCTTTGAGCAGCCTGATCTAGTGGAAGGTGTCCTTGTCCATGGCAGGAGGGTTTGAACTAGGTGATTGTTATGGTCCTTTCCAACCGTTCTGTGATTCTGTGACTATGAATTAGGCTCCCTCTGAGCGCTGGAGAGAGCTGTGCTGCAGCTGGGATGGGTACCAGGTCTGCAGTGTGGTAACTGGACCTGCTGGTTGGAGATCCGTGGTAACTGGCTGGGCCTACCGTGACACGGATATTTTAGGTGGAAGTCACATAAAAAAAAAATAAGATCTTCAGGAGCAATTCAGTTATAGCTAGATTTGAGGAAAGGAATAACATTTAAAGAAAGTGTTTCCTTGCAGCAAACAGAGTTTTAATCACCCTGGAAGTGAGATGGACAAAAGGACTGGATAGATAGCTCAAGGAAATGGTCTGAATGGAGTCAAGCTCAGCAGTGATTAAAAGCTGCTATCACTTCGTGGCTGTCCAGGGGATATCTGAGATGAGCTGATAGATCTCAGACCACAGGCATCAACATCTTTGCGGCACCACCTAATTGGATCCCATGTTGGCAGTCTCAGCAGTGATGCCATGGTTTAAAGGAGTTGTGGGGAGTAAATCCACTGCTCTGGGTGGGGAACAACCTGCGGTGCACTGTCAGAGTGAGGGACAGAGGCTTAGGCATGCTTGTAACGCCAGTGGCTTTATTTTTCTTGCTCCGAGGAGAAATAAAAGCTCCCAGCAATTCCAGCTGTCAGCCAAGTCCTGCTCAGAGAACTGAGATCTTTCCAATAAAGAAAGCCAACAGCAAGGCAAGAATTTGTAGCCCTGCTTCTCTAATTGCAAGGCTCTTCCCTAGCCCCATTAATTTCCCGTGAAACTGAGAAGTTTAGTCAGCGTTAAATCTGGGAGTGTTGCCTTCCACTGGGGCTCTCCGTTATGCAGCAGACAGGCATACATTTTTGCTGTGACGAATATTTTATTGACATTGATACAATATATACATTGCAAAAGAGCATTCTGAATAAAGTATTCCTCTATTTCAGCGGAGAGACATGTATGCTATACAGATGGCTGGAGTAAATCTGGCCTTACAATTAAAATCTGTTTAGAGTTTGTAGTGAAGTGACTGATGGATTAGGCTCAGTGCTCCATCAATCCCCCCTCCCTCCCCATTCCTCTCTGTAGTACAACATTGATGGCAGGTCATAAATAGCCATTTGTACAAAGTGCAGGAACTCTTTAAGTATCATTTTATAGCTAGTATATATATTCCAAGTGGCTGGCAAAATGCAAAGTGCTTGGGGTCTTTAACAATGGCAATAGGTCACGAGAGGCAAGCAATACCTACGTATTTGCATTAAGGATGCTATGTTATATAGAAATGGTAATACTGTTAATATTCTGGCAACTCTTGTTTGGGGCACGTGGAAAAAATCAAGTCCTTTCCTAAGGAGAGTGAGGCTCTAAACTGAGTTTTCCGGCCAAATTTCTGCCTGGTTACTTACGGTCTTACTCTTTAAATCTCCCTAACACTTCTGATTAGTGCAGGTTTTCACTTTGCTTTTTGCCCTATACTTTTGCAAAACTTTACTGGACACTACTAAAACATCCACTTTGTTCTTCTCCAGAGAGTATTCATCTCAAGGCTGGAGGAAAATTATGTCTTACATCAAGAGAAGCAGGACTCCACCAGAAAATTATTTCAGTAGCGCTTAACACAATTCTGAAAGGGGCCCATTGATCATCAAACAACGTTAAAACTGAAAGCAGAAGAGAAATGTGAAATTTTAAAGTAAAAGCGCAGCCACAGCTGTAGCCACATGCCATGGACAGGGAGGACTGACAGAATGGAGCAGAGTCTGAGTGCAGCTCCTTATCTCAGGTAATGAGAGGAGCAGCCTTACCAGCCCCTCTCAGGGAGAGGCAGCCTGGAAATGACCCTTGCTGTGTCCAGACAGGTTCCCTTCTGGCTTGACTTGCTTGAGATACAAAGCCAGAAGCAAACTTCTTGGTGACCAGAAACAGACTCACAACCCAATGAGCTTTTGAAAAGCACCTACAAAGGAAGCGAGCATATTGTATTGCAGGTACCAGCAATTCCTGCTGCCTCTGGCTGTGGCTTTTCAGGATGCAGAGTTTTAGAAGGAGGTTGTGGTTCAGATCCCATGCATTTACTGAGGCAATGACTTTCTGTTGAACACCATCTCCCAGGTTCTTCCACACAAAAACCTATATGGATTTCGCTCACAATCTCAGTGCTTCCAGCCATGTTGTGCCTGCATTTGCTCCTAAAGCTAAGCATGACCTCTACAGCTTCCCAGCGGGGGAACCTCCATGAAGTGGGAGAAAGCTCTAAAGAAGATCTGCATCTCTCTGCACTTTCTGGCTTGAACTTTTCCTCTGTTTTGAAGAGTCACAGGGAGACTGCAGTCACTCCTAGTTAAGGGCAGAGATTACTGAAAACTGGTGCAAATTACAGAGAAGAAGGACAAATCCCTTTCCCACTCTGGAGTGCTGCTATTAATTAATTTTCTGTGATAGTGAGAAATATTTTATTTGAGAACTGCACAGAGAGCAGTTCTCCTCCTTGACCTGTTGTGGCCTGACAACAGAAGAGAAGCTTAACTGAGGAATAAACAAGGAATTATTTATTTGTTCTTGGCTCAATTAATTCCTGGCTTGGAAACTTAATGCAGAGATCAGGCTATTTTCACATGTACGCTGTAGTAAAATGGTGTTAGGCTGAGCCATGCCTGGCATCTCCTCTTGCCTGAGAATTAGCAGGGAACCATTATATTTGGAAATAGATAGAATCCTGTTAGTGCACTGGAAAATACATTCCCTTTACAACAGGATGCAGTAGCCTCCAACAGCCAAAAGCCCAGGAAAACCCAATGCCAGGAAAACCCATCTGCTTTCCTGGGATGCCAGTCCAAGGCATATTCATGCTTAGTGTTAAAAACGTATCTGCAGAAAAACACGGAAACTGAGATTTAGGCCCTGTCACTTAATACAAGCTGAGCTCAGCTTCTCAGGAGCACCTTGGAATCTGTTTCCAACAAATGCACCTTTGGAACTATTAATGTACCTGCCAATAATGTTTTTAAAAGGAGCACTCTTTCGGCTATAAGATGAACAATTCAAACACCGGCCTGGCTCAACACACACTTGTACACTTAGTTACAGAAAGGGCTGTAGAGGTGACACATGACATACATGCAAATGTATGATGGCAAATACCCGTCTTGCAGGGAGGACAGTGGGGAGTGGAAGGCTCCAGGGCTCTGGTGATGGGTTTCAGTTGCAGGCACACTAGCACCAAGCATCTGCATTTACTATTACTTGATGTGAGAATGGAAATAATCAGGTTATTGTGCAGACATATAATGTAGCTGATTTCCCATCCTAGCAGAGGCAGCTAATTCTAACAAATTCCATCTGTAACAAAAGGAATGAATAAGACAGAAAGGAGTCAGGGCCCGAAGAAATTGAGTATGTAGAAGGACTTGCACAAGGACAGATTGAGAGGCCTTCCAACCAAAAACTCACATGAATAGGGTACTGTGCATTCATCCACTGCTTTGGCTAACAGAGACCATTTTGACAGCCAGATGCTAGTTACCTTTAATGCTGCTCCAAAACCACACAGTGAATAAAAGGCTATGCGACACTGACCTGCTGGCTCCCACTGTTGTAGAGAGCTGAGTTGATGGAACCTGGTAGCCAAATGGTCTCAAACACAACCACAGGCTTTGAAAGTTCCACTGTTACACATAACACACAAATATCCTGAATAGTTGCGTCCATCTTTGTTAACCAACACATTAACAATGCTGGCAGCTGCCTGGATGAGCCTCATCACTTCCTGTTGGTACCACTGAGGGAGCCAAAGCAGTCTTAGTAACAGTTGGACATTTGGACCAGAAAGGCATCAGACTCTACATGACATCAGGTATGTTGGTTCATTTTTTTACAGTTGATTGACACTAAGGCGACCAGAGTGAAGCACACAATGGCATGTTGCTGCTGCTGCTGCTCATTTTGGACTATTAGCATGAACAGAAACAGCCATTTCGTGCTGATGCCACAAGATTTTCAGCCATCTGTATCATTTAAACTCTTCTCTGCCCACTGTGAAAAACAGCTTGGGAAAGATAGGTAGGGGAACAAATCCTTCAGCTCCGCTTAGCCGCTAGAAGAAGATGATAAGACATGGAAGGAGGGGTTGCACATGCTTCTCTCTTTTTTAATGCTCCATTTCTATGAGCCCACTGGGGCAGAAATCCAACTGAAAATCTGTACTACCTCTGTAGCTGCTAGTAAAAAGTAGTCTTTCCAGCCTGCCAAGGCCCAAGAGCCAGAGCTCCAAGGAAGGAAGGACTCTTTACTTTGACTGCTCAGGTAGAAGAGAAAATGACTCCTTGACTATTTCCATCTGCATAGGTTACCTACCCACAGGGCTTTGTGTTACAGAGCAATAATTACTACGGCATGATAACCTTGGATTTTGGATTTGTAAGATTCAAAATAACTTGAGTTTCAGAAATCATTCTTGTTTGGTGGCACCAATTAATTAACTGTCCACTCCTCATGTCTCCCTAGATGCAGTTAAAGAGACAGCACTGCTTCTAACTTGGAGCATATTTTGTTTACTCATGTCTTGCTGCTCACCTGGGAGTACCAAACACTAGATTTCATTGATCTTGGTCCTTGCTTTGCTAAGCGCTTTCAGCTTTCATCCTGTAAGGATTTGCTGCAGAATATATAAATCAAGGTATTCAGAGAGCTGACAAAGACTGAAAGCTTGGCAACGGCAGCTGTTAGGAAAGACTTTGGGGTGAAAGATGATGGTCAGGATGTTGTTAGAGCAGAAAGGCCTCTGATGAGTCCTCCCTGTATGCATGCTAATTGAAGTGAATAATTAGCTGTAGTAAGAAACAGAAGGCAGGTGCTTCTGTGGGAATTAGAGGTAGATCTGCAAAGGAATACCTGAAGTAATATATCTAGCCATGAGTGGAGTTTTGTAGATGGGTCTTCAGAAACTGTTGCTCATCACACGTCCTCATCAGTGAGTGAGAAAGGAATTTAATGGGTTGACTGTCAACAGGGCTTCTGGGAAATTGGGGATTTAACTCTTTGTTGGCACTAGTATTCTATATTTTTCCCTGTTAACATGAGTATTCTCCAAGTAAGTTTTCCTTCCTCACACAGCTAATGCTTAGGGCAAATACATTTAGCTTTATGATCATAAGGATTGCGGTGAAAATTGTCTTCTTTTGGAGGTACAGATTCTTCACCAGCAGGAGGAGGAGGGCCTGCTGCCAGGCAAAGGCTGGCCGACAGTAATGATCTCCTCCTCATAGCAAAAGGTCCCAGAAGGTATGACATGAGAATTTGTTGTCAGGCCTCCAGGGCTGAAATTCTGGCCGGTCTCTCAACACTTGAAATTTCAGGTGGCTGGAAAACATTACTGAAAATGTAGGAAATCTTGTTTTTTATCATCCAGCTGTTTTCAGGGATGACTGTGTAGTTGGACAGAGACATACGGCTTACGGTATAGTATTCATCTCCATAGATTTATTTTACATGGTTATTTATCATATTTGTCCTTCTTTAGCAGCACAACCATCAGTTATACACAATGTGAAGAAAAAAGTAATAAAATGCCAAGTGCTTTGCGGTATTGCTCTTGTCTTGCCAGCAGCAGGATTGCTGATGGAAACATCTGGCTCCAGGGCCAGATGGCCCAAGACAGGATGGTGGCATTTGCACCTCAAGCCCTCCTGGCTCACGCATACTACAGAAGACGTTAAAGATGTTAAAGATCCTCATCTGATTCTCAGTGATTTCATCACAGTGTCTCTTAAGATTGGTATCAACCACATTGCTGGTAGTCCATCATTCAGAGACTGCGCATTGCCCTCAGAATTCTTGAGGCAAGGGATCACAAAACCAGCTCAGCTTTTCCATTTTCTACTCATTGAGTGATACTTCCATCCTGCTTGCTAAAAAACACTCAGCTCTTCTGGTTCTCCTCCAACAGTGTCTAAATCTTGCTTCACTGAAGAGTCCTCTGTCAGTCTTCCCAAACTGGTCTGATCAACAGAAAAGCTTCACCACTCCCCACCCTGATCTTCAGTCCTCTTCTCAGTGTCTGGATCTCTAAAATAAAGAGAGTCAGCAAATAAAACTCTCCGTTTCTCTTTGGCCTTCTTAAAAGGCCCTGGCTGCATGGCTTATTGAGTTTTATAGACAAACATTCTTGTTGCTCTCCCAACATTTTGGCTTCTTCATGAAAATAATAACATTTCTGGGAACCTCCTTTTTACAGAGCAAAATGAAGGGAGAAGGAATATCTCAAGCTCTGCACGGTACAGATTGGTTAATGGTATTTCAGCATCTGCAGTGACACCCGGGCTGACCAAAACAAACAAACAAAATCTTATGCCCTGTTTTAGGTTCCTTTATTTTTCTAGTGTTTTTCTGGGCATCTGGAGAATGACATGTAGATGTATTGTTATCCTGGTGACCCACTCTTCTTGTCCATCAACATCTGTTACAGAGCTGTGTGTGTCCATACCTACACCTTCCTATTCCTTCTCCTCTGAGACCAGCCTTAATGCTTCTGTCACAGTTCTCTGCATAGCAACCTCCACACAGTTGTCCTTCAACATAACCAGGTGCCTGCCTGTTATTCTTGTCCTGGGGCAATCTCAGGCAGCGTACCAGTTCCTTCTTCTACTCCATGCTGTGACCTACAGACTTTTCTACAGAGACTTCCTTGCTACTGACAGTCTTGTTTCTCTGCTGTTCAGCCCTGAATCTTTCCAAAGCAGAAACTGCCATCATGATGATATTCTGGTGCCTGTTAATAGTTGCCAAGATGAGAATCTACCAAACTCATTTCACTGGCAGCTATAGCCAGGATCCATGTGTGCAGAGGTGAAAAGCTTTAACCTCCTGGCCAAGTACTAGATCTTGTTTCAAGCTTGGTTAGAGTTGCTGCCCTATCACTGAGTGGACTCTCAGATTGCTTCCTAGAGAGAAGCAGCCAACGGAATTTTTTTCCCCAGTTGAAGTCTGCTGCTTATTTGGAAGGACAGAAGGAACCAATAAACTGGCTATATGAGAACAGGCAAAAGACCAAAACGCTGTACAGCCTGCGTGAAACTAAAATTCCAGGTGGTTGAAGTGGACTCTGAGAGAAACAAGAGGACACCATGAAAATCTACTTTCAAGGAGCGTAGAAGACTGTAGGAGATATTCAAATAACAGGAGAAAAAAAAATGTTGAAAGTGGGAAGGAAAGGGAAAGAGATCACAACCTCTTTGATTCTGAAGCTCCTGAAGATAGGGCTTGCTTTTTCTATGCATGCAAGGTGATTTCTCAGCTTTCTTTCTAAACATTTCATTTTGTTTACTCTGAGGACCATCAGATGTAAGACCAAGGAGAACGTCTGAGCATAGTTCTGGTCTTAATAACACAAGCATTAGAGGGAGAGAGTATGTCCACCAAATCTTGGAGTATTAATATGGCTTTAACTCCATACAAATAAGAGTAAAATCTTTCTGACAGAGACTTAGTATTACCAATGATTCCAAATTAAACTGTGAGTCAGATGCTAAGCAGGAGGCAGGTGTGACATACAGCTGTGGCAGGCAGCCAGTCCAGGGGGAGAGGGCTTATCTGCCAAGAAATCTAAGAGCCCAAGGGAAGAGAGAAGACGAGAGTCCATTTCAGATTTCGAAGAAATGTCTGCTTTGGCTGAAGTGGAGGAGAAAGAGGTTTCTGAGAACAGGGATGGGCTGGAGGAAGATACAATCCAGAGTCTGAGAATGAGGAGGAAGAGGAAGAATTCCCTGTAAAGAGAAGTGAGGGAATTTCTGAGGCTAAAAAAATATTATTTTTGTTGTATTTTATTTACCCTCACCACTCAAATCTAACAGAAAAGCAATTTGTCTTGACGTTTCTCTCACAAGAATGCCCTTGTTCTTCACCTTCCAAACTAGGCTGATATTTATCCAGGTCCAGATTTGCATTGAGTTCAAGGAGATTCATTTGGCAAAGTTTGCTTTGGCTTGAGATGCAGAGAACAGAGGGGGACATTCAACGCTGTACCTCTTGCCCTGGTGTTTGGGGAATGCAATGGAGTACTGGAGACTTGGCTGCTAACAAACTGGTGCCCTTTTTATTGTCAAGGAAAACCTTGTTTGACAACATTGGTAGGAGGAATCCACTCTTGACTAGAAAGGGGATTTCCTTCAGGGTAGTAACATGAGTTGTTTATTAGCTGGAATTTCTATCTTCCCCCGCCTGCGAACAACTTCTCCTCTATGCAGTGCTGGTATGGCAGGAAGCTGTTTTGTCATTTAAAAGAAAGAAACAGATGGAATATGTGGCAGTGTTAAAAAGCTCCAGCTTGTTGCTACGGTAACTGAGGGAGATATATTTTTTAATTATTATTTTAAATTCTTCATTGTCTTCATTAAAGGTAACAATGATAGCAGAGAATAAACAAAGTGATGCCCTGCTGTGCAAATCAGTCCCTCAATAAATAAAATTAAAGGAGTGCTCTGCATTGCAAATGCTGATACAGTCTCCAGAAGAGTGGAAAGACTGCAGGTTATCTGAGGATGATGAATTATTCATGCTGGCAAGCTAAGGACAAGGCAGGGTCATTCAGCACCTCTGCCCCACACCTTCAGCTGGGTGGGTTAGGACAGATCTGTGAGGGCGCTGGACAAAGACCCAGCCCACGTGAATCAGGGAGCTGATGATAAGCCTTAGAGGTCAGGAGAGAATACTCCCAAACCTCCACCATAAAGGGCATTGGTCTGGAAAGCAAGTGCGATAGCTGTTGGCTCCTCATGTGCCTTTAAGCACTGGCACTCTGGAATGGAGCATCCTGAAATGATTGCATAGGAGTTATGCCTAACTAAGAGATGAGCAAGTGCCTTTCACCAAGATTTTTGGCACCCAAGATGTTTAACAAACTTCATCAATTTCTTGCACCTCTTGCATGCTGTAATCAGTCTGCCCAGCACTGAAATGCCACTATCCCTGTTGTGAACTACAGTAATCACTTTCCTGTTCATAGCTACATTCCAGTTAAGAGTATGAAATGAGGAGGTATTCCCGGCCATCTGAAGCTATATGGCAAATCTAGGATGGATGGTAACTCTTCTGGCTTGGAATTTGTCCTGGTCATAGAAGTAACAGGAGTGCTAATAGTAAACAGATTCAGCTGTGCTTTTTGAGGCATCTCATGTCAATTAAAACATCTCAAGCTGTTTTGACTTTACTTGTTGGGTCAGCTGGAGTTGGGCAGGTGTGGTTAGGCATATATAGACTAATGCAGTAGTTACAAGGAGAAAGTGCCTGGGTGGCTGGGCCAAGAACTGACTGCCTTTAGAAGGAAATATTTTTCTCTTGATGAGCCCAAGGTCAATGAAGAGAATGTCTGAACACGGTTCTAATTTGATCAAGAGATTACATTTTGTGATAACGAGTTCACACACAGCAAAATTCCTGTTACTATTTCTTCTGTCTGTGTTTGTTATTGCTGATGGAACAGGCAGATTAAAAATACAGCCAAGTCTGGGGAGATTCTCCCTGGGGATGAGAGTATGTAGCAGTCCTTCAGCTTTCCTATCTCTGCCCCCAGCCCTATTCTTTTCCCAGAATTTCTTCATGCCCAAGCATCCAAGCATGAGAGAGATCAGATGTGGGACTCAGGGCATAGGCAGCTGCTCCCCTCTTCCCACAGCAGAAGCTAATGCAATCTAAATTTAAGACTGCTGCTGCTTCCTGCATTTCCAGTGAAGTCTCCGGGGGTTGTGGAGTTGCCACCAGTGTGGTTGGGACAGCAGCCCTAGCTCTTCTTGGTTTGGAAGCCCTGGGTTTGCTGAGCAGCTCCAGGCAAATTTCCCTAGTTAAATAAATGGACAAGAGTCCATTATTCTGTCCTTTGAGAAACCTCACTGGGAGAAGAGTGAGTAAACATCGGTAAATGATCATCTCCTTTCCCTCTGCAGGTATCTTTGTGTAGCCGGGACCAGGTCAATTATCGAGGCAGAAGCAATCTTTTGAAGACAAAAGATATTTCTGCAATCATATAAGCAAAAATGAAACTCACAATTTGCACTGGCTATACTAATAAGTGATCTGGCTCTTTCAAGTATAGCAATGAAGGGTTATCTAATTGTCTGCTCCAGGACCCAGGTACTACTTTATTTTCGTATACAGGTGGCCATTTCATGCTAAGCAGACAGAAAGAAGCAATAAGCATCTCTCCTTTCTCCAGAGACAGAAATAAGGAGGTATCTGTCTTCTTGATTTTTTGTGACTACAGAGGCACTGGCCAGCCAGACCATATCACGCTGGGAGCCTTCCTGATGCAAGGAGAATAGTATTATCCATTTTGATAGCTGTTCACATGTCATTTAATCCCGACTCTTTCTTTCAGTAGGCCTAAGTGTAGTATTAAGCATAAGATAAAGTAGGAAATACTATACAATAATCGTTAGAGTTAGAATATGATAGGAGAATAGGTGGTCATTTTGCACATATGAGTACCCATTACCAAGACAGTTTTTGTCAGCTCAGCATTAGGTAGGCTAAGTGGAAGTTAAACGTCCAGGAAATATTGGAGGTGTGAGACAAATGACTTGAGGCTTTCCACGGGCAAAAGGTCAGAAGAAATGGCCTCATTGCCAAGGAGACAGTAGACTTTTACTTAAGTTACAACATAACTGGGAGCATAACTTAGATAAAGATAAGGTGTTCTGATCATAGTTGTATTGCATTGTTCCTGACTTACTTGCAGTATCGCATTGTAAAATTGATAAATACATTTCTTTGTGTATATTACAGGAAATCTTTTTCTCATAGGGGCGGTTGCTTCAGCTCTTTCCCAGCTAATGTCTGTAGGGTCACGTGGCATAGCTGGGTCCAGTTCTTCTGAGCAATGCAGCGTATGTCTTCACAAATAAATGTACTGCCTCTCTCTTCACCTTTAATCTTAAAATCCCTTTGATTTCCACCTGACACTCATTCTTTCTCAGTGCTCTGATTTTCTGAGAGCTGGCTCAAGGAAGAGATTCAACTTGTATCTGGGAGAGGATGCGTGAGTAGCTCTATCCAGATCATCCTTGCTGTGATCGACCAGGTAGCAGAGGGGACACTTTCTTCATCTGCTGTACGCATCTTTTCAATCTTCTAGCAAAAATGGCAGCAGGTTGTGCTCTGTTTACTTTGGCACTGTTAACATGCACAGAAAGGATCACTAGTTTGGCTGTTGTTGATAGCTTACAGTGACTGATAAAAGCCAATAATAGCCTTTTGCCAAATAAACAAAAAGGTACCCTGGGTAAACACCCTCTGTGTTCTTGACCTGGGTTTTTTGACATGATGATCAAATCACAGCTGCTGATGAGGCCATTGCAACCATTACATTTTCTGGCATCAGGTGGTGTAGTGGAAATGGTAAGTTAGAGCTTGAACCAGTGATTGAGCACCTGGTGGGAAGGCAGGGCCAACCCAGGGGAGCCCAGGGAGCAATGCCCCTGAGTGACCAGAAGGGTTGGAGCCAGGATCCACCCCATCCCAGATCTCATTTAAGGGTTGGCAGTGAAGGCAAGGGTATCTTGCTGGAGATCCCTGCCTACCTGAGGCCTTCTAAAGGTAAGCAGCTTCTTTCCTTTGTTTCTGTGTTTGTGGCTGCCATATTTGAGCATCTCCTCACCTGCTCCAGCTTAGGACCTCGTTACTCTGACTACTCTGTTGTCATTGCTGTGCTTTCTGTTGCATTACTGCATTTCAGATGGTCCAGGTAGAGCTGTCAGGAAATGGTATTTCATCCTCAGAGCATTTTCAGGATTTCAGGAATATTCCCTTTTTGCAGTGGGGAGGGGGAAAGAAAAGAAGCAAGGACTTTCAGTCTGTCTTGTTTATTTTTCATGAGAGATAAGAGACTGGGAGCAGACCCTCACAATAACTACTGTGGAAAACCACAACACTGGCCTTGCATGAGTAAAACTGGGATCTAGATTTTCCAGACACAAGTGGAAAGGCCATGGTTTTTAAGGTCAGGACTTGCTGATGAGCATTCTAAGCACTGCATGCATTCACTTGTGATGTCTCTCTCACATTTCTCTTAGTAATTGCACTCAGAAGCCACAGAGATCATTCCTGTGGTGCTCCACAATGGGACTGGGGTATACTCTGGAGAGTTTCAGTTTTTTCTGAATTAAAAACTTGCTACAAAAAAACTTGGAGTTGAAAAGTTTTCTGAGTTGATGGCAATCCCCAGTGGATGCCAACATTACTTTACGAGTTGGATTTACTCCTGAAGGGAGGACAATGCAGCATCTATTTCTTATTAATAAGTTTCTTTTAATGATTTCATGTGTATGCATGTACACAGACTGGTTTGTGCCTGTGTATGTATAAACACTGAGAGTCTACTCTGAGCTTACCCTTCCCTGTGGTCACCGTGTGGTCCCTCTCTTTCAGCATTCCCCTGAAGCAATGGAAATAGGTTAGGCTTTGTATAAATGCTTTTCTGGTCCTCATCTCCAGGAAGGCCCATCCTGTACCTCCATCTGCCTAGAAACTGTCCATGTGGACTCCTTCCCTAGGTCCTTCCAGGATGGTACTGATAGTGAATTGCATCTGAGTGAGCTGAGAGAAGAGGATACATTTTTTTTATCTCCATTTTTTCTTTTCTTCTCCCCCTAGCCACCATCAATAAGGAGCAGGTTTTGGAGGGTGGAGCATCTGACCTGTCTAATTTTATCTGTATGGATACAGATCCATCTTTTCAAAGCTGTTTTCAAAGTGACTCTGATAACAGGACTGCCTACAGATAGGACTGCAATGATTATTCAGAACATTAATCAGGGGAAAATTTATGCCAGTTACTGATTAACTAATTACCGCAATCAAATATTCACTCCTCTCTTTGGAACGATGGGCATGGCACTGGGAACAGAAGACAACAAAAACAACAACAGACCCGGAAAACAAAAAATAGTTTCTTTAATCTTTTGTGAACTGGGGTAGGGCTCCAACTTGGGGAGACTGAAGACTCTGAAGGAGAGTGGACGGCTCCAGCTGTGTCCTCTCTCTCCCTGTTTTCACTCCAGTGCATCTTTGCTTGCTCCAGCTTACCATTTAATGAAACACCAGGAAGGAACAGCCAGCACTTCATTAAGGGAGAAGCATTTGAAAGTGACCCTTACTAATGGCAGAGAATCAGAGATTCAGTAATGCCACTCGGCTCCCTGATTCTGCCCTCTGTGAGCCTCAGCAGAGGTCATCCCTGCAGCCACCAAGGAAAATCCTGCCCTTGCAAGGGGCTTTTTCTGTCCAGATCCACCACTGCCAGGATGTGACTTGTAGAGACAATGTGGAGTCAAGTGGGAAGAAAGGAAGAGCCTTAGAGTAACACCCTGAGGTTACTATACACAACCCAGCTATCTTCAAGGGAGGTTTGGAAAGCGCACATGGAGGCAATATGTAAAATACTGCTGAGGGATGATAAAATGACAGTGAACTTGGTTCTCTCCACAACTATCTGAAAGGACACTATAGCGAGGTCTCTTTTTTCTTCTGGTGATAAGTGACAGGACATGAGGACGTGGCATCGTGTTACACCAGGGGAAGTTTAGGTTAGATGTCAGGAAGAGATTATTCACAGAAGGATGGGTAGGTGTTGGATAGGCTGCCCAGGGAAGTGGTAGAGTTCCTATCCTTGGAGGTGTTTAAAAGACATGTAGATGTGGCATTTGGAGACACTGTTTAGTGCCGGACTGGATAGCATTAGATGGTGGTTTGTCCTGATAATCTTGAAGGCTTTTTCCAACATAAATGAATCTACTATTCTATTCTAAACTGCATCATTCAGTCTAAAGGCAAATCCTGAACATCTAAGTGACTGTAGATCAGTCTCCCAAGAAAAGAAGTGGAAGACCCTCTGTGGTTATAAAACAGGCAGCACGCAGCCTTTCTATTTGTACCACTTTAAGTAGTTTAATATGCTTCAGGATCAGGTGACCTGTTATACTGCTTCTTCTCCACAAACAAAACTTAGATCAGTCCTTCAACAATAGCCCTTTCTATTAAATAGGGGTTAATACAGAAATATTTTGTCTATTAGAAGCTTTCATGATTGACTGACCACCAGTCCTACTGCTGCTCTGCTGCTTGTGTATCTATTCTGTATACATCGCTGAAATGGTTTTCAATCTGAGCTCCGCAGGTTCCTGCGAGTACACAAACTGTTCGTACAGGATGTGCAAAGGATAACAAAGGAACAAAAGTGTTGTTGGCTGTCTTACATTTGTTCTGCAGGTAATAAATAACTTATTCACAGAACATTTTAAGAGTCTGATAAACTGAAAATATGCAATCATGCATTGGTGTAGGTGGTTCATCTTACCTTCAAGTTTTTTTTCTAGTTGTAGATGTTAGACATAACAACTGGAGGTAGATTTGACCTAGACAGGCTCAAGTGCTGGGCTCAGGTGAATCTCATGAGGTTCAGTATATCCAAGTGCAAGGTCTTACACCTGGGTCAAGGCAACTCCCTGCTATCACTACAAGCTGGAGGGTGTAAGGATGAAACACAACCCTGCTGAAAAGGACTTGGGAGCACTGGTGGATGGCAAGCTGAACATGAGCAAGCAATGTACCCTCGCAGCCCAGAAGGCCAACTGTATCTTGGGCTGCATCAAAAGGAGTGTGGCCAGTGGGTTGAGGGAGGCTATCCTGCCCCTCTGCTCTGTGCTGGTAAGACCTCACCTGGAGTACTGTGTCCAGATGTGGAGTCCTCAGTACAGGAGAGATGTGGACCTGTTGGAGCGCATCAAGAGGAGGGCCACAAAAATAATCCAAGAGATGAAACACCTTTCCTACGAGGACAAGCTGAGAGAGCTGGGGCTGTTCAGCCGGAGAAGAGAAGGCTCTAGGGAGACCTGATAACAGCCTTTCATTATCAATGGAGACCTACAGTAAAGAGAATACACTCTTTAGCAGGGTCTCTTGTGATAGGGCAAGGGGAAATGATTTCAGACTAAGAGAGGGGACATTTGGATTGAATATAAGGAAGATGTTTTTACAATAAGGGCAGTGAGACATGGGAACTGGTTTCCCATAGAGATGGTGGAAGCCCTTGGAGACATTCAAAGTCAGGCTAGACCAGGCTCTGAGTAACCTGCGCATAGGTCTGAAAGGGCTTTCCAGTGAAAGGAAATGGTACCATTAGGTTTTGTTTATTTAGTAACTGCATTGTCGTTGGTTTTCATTTTTTCATCTTCTGTAGTATCCCTGGAAGGGTGGCCAGAGTTTCAGCTCTTCATGCCATGCTTCCACACTGCATTTCCGTAAGTGCCAGCGTGCATTGGGGCCTTCCACAACTGCTATTTCAGGCACAAATGGGAGACTTAGATTATGCACTTGTATCACTACCAGTGAATATGTATCACTGACGGTAGAACATGGTCTGCAAATCTGTGTGTTATCATAAGAGATAAGGCAAAAAGTTCAAGATTGGTAGGGAGACTGTAGAAGAAGCTGTAATACAAAGTAACTGCAAAGTCAGCAAGAGATTTGCAGTTATCTTACACTGCAATAAATGACAGACCAGAAGTGGCCTGTACGTGTCAGTCCAGGAAGAGATACAGCAAAATCTCAAAATTGAACAACATGCTTTGGTTGTTTTTCACCATTAGTGGTGAATTAGGGGTCTTGACGTTCTCTTCTATGCTGTTTGAATAATAGAACAGCTTAAGTTTGTCTGTTAGCCACAAGTTAAAAAAAGAGGAAGAAGAAGAAATAGAAAAGCCTTAGATGTTAATTGCTATTTATTCAAAATGTAATAACTGCAGAGTCTGAAATTCATACCATATTCAGAAATGAGATCACGCTTCACAATAATTGCTATTTCATACTGCTGGCTCCTTAATGTTTTTTATTTTAAGTCATCAAAAAACCCTTTCTAGTGCCACTGACACCCACTCAGCCACCTACTCACTTACAACCCACATGCGTTCACACACACAGTTTGTCCTTAAATGTTACAGAACATTTAAAGTCTCTTCCTTCTTGATAATTTTAAAACATTAATTATTTCAAATGTTTTCAGGGTTTATTTTTAGTATAAAAAGAGATTTGCCTGATGCTCACGAGCAAACCCTTGTTTTTCTGACATGTGTGCGGCACATAGCACAGAACTGCAAAGGACACATTCAGGATATTGACTGATTAAGGGCAAATCTGGAAAGCTGATCTGATGCCAGGCGCAGGGAAGTGATTAGTCCCCTCTATTTGTGCTCACGAGGACATAGCTGCTCCTCAAAGTCCAGTATGGATTTTCCTAGTGAAAGAAAGAGCTTGACAATCTGGGGGGAGTCTAGTACAAGGTCACCAAGGTGGTTGGGAGCTGCACTACATGATGTAGAAAGGGGGGCTGAGGGAAATGAGTTTTTCAGCCTTTACTAGGGAAGGCAAAGGGAGACTTATTTGTTGTTTTCTACTGCCTAAAAAGGTTGACAATGAAGATGCTCTTCCCAGAGGTGAAAGGATAAGAGGAAGTCATTGTGAGCTGCAACACTGGAAATTCCAACTGGACATAAGGGAGAATTTTCACTATCAGGGAGGTGCCCAGAGGTGTTCTGGCATCTCTGTCATTGAAGATCTTGAAAACAGCAGCACAATACCCTGAGTAACCTGACTTGGTTTGATGTACAAATGCTACAAGCAGGAGTTGGAAGGACTCTTCCAACCTGGATTATTCAGCTGTTCATTATTTAGGTTCCTTTCTTCTCCCAGGATTGCCACTATGTAGTGCTGTACTCATGGTCACATGGAAACTGCTGAGGGAAAAGGCCTTTCTGAAATATCAGTCTGTCTTCCTTTTGGGGTATGGAAACAGAGATGTGGAAAAACACCTAAGAACATCTTGGGAGGTGAGTGCTTTATCCAAATGCATGTTTTGCAGAACATTGCAAAAGGATTTATAATCCATAGAGCTTCTAGAGGGAATGTGGTAGAGCAGCCCCTTCATTCAAAACTCAGAAAGATGGCATCATTCCTGATTAACCTTATGGGCCCCAGAGTGAGATTTTTATCTAGATCCGTTCGTTGGACTTCTCTTCACCCCAATATACTCATGAGCTCTGAGGTATAGGGATGCAGACTGTTGGTAGCAGTTCTCCCCTCCCTACACTGCTTGCAATTAGCCTTTAACTATTAAGAAGAAAAGTTTGTACTTATAGATGATAGAAAAATGTAGACATCATGCAGGTGACTTTTTCCCTGCCAGGTACTTGAGTCCTTTTTTGCACAGATATTACCTGCCTACTGTGAGCATGGCTTGTTAACTTTGTAATTACAAACGGAAGGGAAAAAAGGGGTTGAAGAACAGAATGTTGGCGGGCTTCCTTTTTTCCACAGACAAAATACACCCACCTGCACATATTCCAGGCACAGGCTCATGAATCCTTCAACATGCACACAGCCTCTCTTCCTTTCTTTCTCTGGCCACAGAAACTCACAGGCAAAGAAACTGTCTTGGGAACACAAGAGTTTTTGCAGGAGACCTATGGTCAGCAGGTCCTCTCTACGCATGCAGAGTACTTTGTTCTGATCCTCACAGTGCTTAAGTCCCTCAGATGAAAGAATACATGGACTGTACAAAAAACAAACAAAAACCCAACAAAACAAAACCAAGTAATTAGTTTGGGTTTTGCTTAATTTTAGACAGGCTATTACACATCCATAATCTCTGCATGATCCTGTAGAGTCAGGGGGTGCAAGAGCAGGAAACACAGCCAATTCTTAGGCAGAATACATGCTTCTGACAGGTTTCCATGGGGTTACAGGTGTGGCTGCCCCCATAAAGGGCTGCCTTGTGCTGTGGCTGTAGCTGCACGCTTACTGTCTCATTGGCGGAAGTGTGGTATTCTTTATCTGTCAGAGATGGTTTTGTATCTGCTCTTTATGCATTTCTCCCTCCTGAAAGGCACTGTGGAAACATTAGGGATTATTAAAGAGGATGAAGCTGCATGACTGAGTATTAAATATTTATTCCCTTGTATTCTTCATTT